>OZ010747.1:91794663-91799663 GCA_963932245.1 Tachinus rufipes | reverse complement strand
CATAAAGAGTGTTTTAACTCAAGATTTTAATATAAAACACACAAAAAACTGATACAAACAACTAGCAACGAAGACTGGATCACCATGAAGGCAGACTTAAAAGCAAATAATGTATTATATTATAACTATTCTAACTAAATATAAAAGAATAAAGCACATTCTTTTGTTGCTAAAGGGTTTGCAAAAGATATGAATGCAGAAGAAATAGTTCAAGCTCTCCAAACTAAAAATATCTGTGCCACTAAAGGTTTTAAAATGAACACTAAAACTGGAGACTTTTATTTAATAATAACAACCCCAGAAGTAACTAAACATTTTTTAAACACAACCTGCAAATACCTCCTGCACACCCGTGTACAATGGGAAAGGTATGTAAACACACGAAAAATTACCCAGTGTAGACGTTGCCAAAAGTGCGTCAAATGTGCACAAAATCATTGGACACACGAATGCAACAAAACTATCGACGTAAAACCAACATGTGCCAACTGTAGAGGAGAACACCCCGCTAATTACAGTGAATGCCCAGTGTATCTAGAAAAGGTTGCCAGAAAAAAAAAAGAATCATACACAGCTACAGCTAAGAGAAGCCAGAGGAATTAACACAGCCAACAGAAGAGAATTTCCAGAGCCACGCTGGACCAATTTAAGACCTACTGAATCACAACACGCCCCCCACCCACTTGGGTAACACCAAATCCGATACAACTTAATGTTAACCGTACAGCGTCCAGCAATAATTCTTTCTTTGAGTTACAAATCGAATTTAACGCATTAAATCAAAAACTTAATTTAAATTTTATGTTGAACGCTGTACGCGAACTTAACTCTATTTTGGACCATTGTAATACAATCACAGACAAGTTCCATGCTATGGCAGAATTTTATGCAAATAGAACAAAGCCATGGATAGTCTGCTTGTTTGTGGCTGGAATGCAAATGGTCTAACGACCAACCAAAGCGATTCTTGCGGAGTTTCTAACAAGAATGGCTGTAGACAAAGTTAAAAACCACCCAACAGTTTAAAATTCTTGGATACTTTTGCGTCAGAAAAGACAGAGCTGACTGAGCAGGAGGCGTAGCCATTCTTGTCAAAAACTCCGTACCATTTTTAGTTACTTACTCGCCGACGACACATTCATTACATCAGTGTACAATAGACCGTCAAACAAATTCTCAGGCAGGGACGTACGCAACATGCTTGACGGTGGACAAAAAGTTATTGCTGAAGGAGACTATAACGCTTGACATAACACATGGAACTGCCACCTTTACAACACTAACGGTAATACATTGTTTTGTTTTATAAATTATTATCATTGCATTGTCAATCATCCTGACGACCCTACACACTTTCCGTTTAATAGCACGACACCGACAACAATTGACCTGGCTTTAATTAAAAATGTAGACTGTTCACGGACTGTGCAAGAGCTGGACTCTGACCACAACCCCATACTGTTCTCCTTAACAAAATACAATAAAAACGTCACGACGAGAACAGTATACGACTACAAAAACGCCGACTGGACACATTTTCGAGAAATATTTCTATAATAATAATTCTTGAAGCAGTTAAGCTGACAGAAATAATTAAAAGTGCTAAGGACAGAACGGTAAGGAAAAAGAAATATTTTCCGTACAAAGTCATTATTTTTAGCAAAGGTTCGGATCTCATAAGAGAAAGAAACCAAACTAGAAAAAGATGGCAAAGGACAATAGACCCGATTGACAAACAAAACCTTAAAGAGCTTAACAAACTCATAAAGGCGACAATCAATAGACTAAACAATGACAGATGAACACAAAAATTAGAAAACCTTTTCACTAAAGACAACTCCCTGTGGAAATTAACTAAATCAATAAAAGCTAAACATGATCCTATGCCAGCACTGTACCACCAAGGCATAACTGCCCTGACGGACAAAGACAAAGGAAGAAACCGTATTGATAGTACCTTTAGAAATACATAATATATTTTATTAAAATATTTTAGTCAAATTGTAGTTGGAAATAAATGCATTTTTAGTGAGTAAGCTGTGCATGTTGTTAGTTAAAGACTCGTACTTGGGACTTTCCACTTCAAAGTAATACTTTAGTGCAATCCAGAGATTTAAAAAGATTGTTTATAAAGCAAGAAAAGGGAGAGGCGTCTTTAGTCAGTAAGAATCTAACATTACTCTTTGTGTCTTATAAAAGATTTCCATCTCCTCTAGAACAAGAAAAAGGTTAGGTTAGGTTAATAGGAATAAGAGTGAGGAACAGTCTGGCTGCATTTTGTAAAAATGTAAACTAAAGTCTACAAAGAAAACAAACTTAATGTACCGGTAGAATGATAAAATTGCTGAGATGCGGGTGTGGTAAACCGGGCTCAAAAAATTCTCACCAAAAGCAACGCAACAAAAAAAAAACTACTTAAAGCTAGAGGAGGAGTATAAAAGGTTGCAAAAAAAGCTGAAAGTATTATCAAACCCGTCAAGAAAAATGAATAGAACCTTTTGGTAGAAAAGTTTATTAAAATAATAACAAAAAACGTCAAGAGGTATCGGTAGACGGTCATAAAGGAGCTTTTCCCAAAACCTGGCGTTTGTGAGGCGGCTTGTAGAGGCTGGAGATGTCCGTTCGATTTCAAAAAGCAAAACTCCAGAAACCCCAAAAAAATGCAATCTGAACAGGCACCTGACGGGATCACCGCGGATAATGTGGAAGTGTGGCTGGCCGCGTTTGATTGATACTTCTCAACAGTATTAAAAAACAAGCCTTGTTCAGTTGGACAAAGAAAACGGTATGTCTCGTTGACCAGCAAAAAGTTGTTAGAGCACTTTATAGTGGGAAGACTGTTTGGGGTTCTACAGGAAAACCAAGCTTACGGGTTTAGAAAATTTTGGTCAACCTTGAGCGCGTTCTGAACGTAAAGAACGCGTTCAACACGACCAACTGAAAAAAAAAACTAGTTTTAAAGGGCAAGAGTGTTTCCAAATATCTGCTGTTGTGAGGTAGGGTAGTGTTGATAGTGGGAGAAGACAAGTTTTTTATCGGGTAGGGAGTGCCCAAACATCAGTTTTGAAATCCCTTCTACAACAACGTGGTAAGTCTAAAACTGATTAAATTTTGAAAGGGTAGCCTACGCCAACAACCTGGCAGTGTTTGTTACTAAACGCTCTAAAGAAAACTATACAAGACAAGAATTATTCCCAAACAATTGGATTTTGCGTTGTTCACTCCTCAAGTAGAGATGACCGTTTTGGGGACCACTGTCAAATCATAATGTTGGTTTAAGTACTTGGATGTCACGCTAAGTTTGTACTTAGCGTGGTAGATCCATGTGCAAAACGTGTGCAAAAAAGCAGAGAAGAAAAACCGGTCTAGCATAGCTCATGCAAAAACTGCGAGTCTTATGGTCGTGGTAAACAAAAAACCGTTGGATCTTGTGGTTCAACTCAGATATGGGATGCATATGTTTTTATTGGTCTAGTACAAGTGCAAAGCAAAGTTTTGTTCTAGAGCAACAAACCACTGTTTCAACAAGGTGACTACCATGTGTAACTTTGAGGAATATAGAAGTGCTGCGATGTCAGCGTAATGCACCATTTTTACCCCGTTAAGTTGCAGAGAAGAGAGATTAGAACCTTGAGAAACTTCTGCCATAAATTAGAAATGCGGTTCAAAATTTTGATTGGCAGGGTTCTGCAATTTAGATAGCTATCAGTCTTATAAAACGTAGAGAAAAGTTATTTCTTAGCAGTTTAAGCCAATCTTTGTCATAGGCTTTTTCTACGTTGAACTTGATAAACAACTAAATGGATCCATTATTAGATTATTAGCTTCTGTGTGGTTTTTGATTTTTTCATACAATCACTCTCACTTTACATAAAGTGCATAGAAGACCGATAAACCGGTAATTTGAAGAAACTTCTGGTTTTTACCCGGTTTTGGTGACAGTGGTCTGGGTGGCTTGCCTTGCTAAGAGTAAAGCGGAAAAATGGCTATAGAGAAAATGGCAAAAAATTTGAAAAAAAAAAATGCGTGTATAGTAGAGCTGGCATCGGACCCGTATAGTTTAGATTACTACCTCTCGCAGGTACTAACAGAACATGGTTGCTTCCGGGCTTACCTTTAGATGAAACTGATCGAGAGCAATAAATGGTAATAATATAAACAAAGAAATACATTCAAGGACACCGTGTTCTATTGCAAAAGATGACTGGAGATGCACAGATGCACAAGATGGTAATAATGCTGTCTTCAAAGTCCAATTGGGACATTGTGGTCACTATAATAGGGTCTATACTGTGCATAAAAAAGGAAGAAGAGAGAGTTGGCTCCATAGTATGAACAGTTTAGGCAAGAGGATGAGGTTGTAGCTTTTTGTAAATGTAAATGTAGGTATAAATGTAAAATTAAAATGTAAAGTGGTTGTAAACTTTATTTTTGTGCATGTTTTATAAATTGTGTTATTGTTTAAAATAGTGTGCGCGCCTATGAAAACCTTGAAGTATTACTTAAAAGCAATCCCAGGGTGGAGAAATATCTTTTTCTCGCAAGAACAGTAAATTAAGTAAAAAAAACGGTATCTAAAATTGTAATAATATCAACCTTATTACAATAATAAATTAATAATATTTCATATTTGTCATTTTAGTAAGGTATCATGCTAAGATCTCACAAACAAACAAATCTCAGCGTTTGCTAAGTTTTACTTAATTTCTTGACCAACTTTAACTCTTTTTTGAGAGTTTTATCGGTAAGCTAGTTTGTCATAAAAATCTTCAATATTTACTTTATCCTTACCTGCAAACCTGCATGACATAAAAATTTCATTGACTTAGTCACACCTGTGGCATTAAGTTGTGAGTATGCCTACCAAACGGGTTAGTCAACAAATGCAAGAACACTATCCAATGCAAAGAAATTGCTATGAGTGCTTTTCTGGATATTGAGAGGACATTTGACAATACTACCTTCAAATCCATAGCAAATGCAATGAAGAGACAAAGAAT
>OZ010747.1:91766438-91794463 GCA_963932245.1 Tachinus rufipes | reverse complement strand
ATGGGAGGAAAATCTTTCTTAAGTGTACAGCCAAAAAATTAGACAAAGTTAAGAGACTAGCATGTCTGCTGATGATGGTACTGCAAAGTACAAAGTACTACTATTGTTACCGCCACTTCACCTGATAGTAATAGCGGAAGTTAGACAAGCAGCATACAGGCTGCGAATAAATTAACACAATGCAAACCTTGGGACCCACAGACTTAACATAACAAATGTGTTGCATAAAGAAAAAACTCTAATGATGATGCCGGACTTCATAAAGGGCCACTGCATTAGTAAGAAATTTGATATAACAATAGCACATTAAAACGAATGGATAAAGAATAGTTACTTGAAAACAGTCAAAGGAACTATTTGGTACACAGATGGGTCTAAAGACCAAATGTGCCGGGGCTAAAATATATAAAGATAAACACCAAGAAAAGCAAATTTCGGTACCTCTGTGCAAACATGCCTCAATTTTTCAAGCAGAGGTGGCAGCCATTGATTGGTGCGCAAGGAACATGATCGAGAAGGGACTAAAACCGGACAGACTGATAACTATCATATCAAACAGTTAAGTGGCATTGCAGGCTCTGCAATCACCAGTAAGAAAATCTAAACTGGTTTTAACCTGCATATACAGTCTGGAAGCAGCGGCCACAACTTGCAAATTTGCCTGGTATGGACACCAAAAGACCAGGGGACAAAAGGAAACCTCATGGCAAATTAGCTTGTCAAACAAGGAGCAAAAAGGACATTCAGAACCCGCTTTTGGGATCCCATACGAGACCGGTAAAGAAATAACCAGCAGCAAACTTAAGGCGGAACTCAGCAACCTGTGGAAGAGCTGTAAAAGATTGACACACTCAAAAATAGTGGTAACACAAATGAGTTGCATCAAACTGCAAGGGCTTACAGGACTGATAACCGGACACTGTGAACTCAAAAAGCACTTGCATATAATGGGAATAGGAAAAAACCCTTTATGCAGCAGATGTGTGGAACAAGACAAAACTCCAATATTTACTAAATGAATGCTAACTTTTCAAACAGCAACGCACAACAATCTTTGGCAAACACAACCCATTGGCAAAAAATACTTGACTATTGAATAGAGAGAGCTGCTAAAAGAGTAGAACAGCAGAGATGTACAACAGGTGCAATAGGACCGCAGTGCAAGCGGCGCCAGGCAAACCACCTCAAGGTAAAGAACAAAAAGGTTTTTTTTAGTCAGTAAAAACCTGACACTACTAGACAGTACGGGCTGCGCAGTATTTTTTAAAGATTTTCTCCCTTTCCTACGCAAAAAAAATGAATATTTTTGTTTTTTACACAATTTTAATGTTCCATATGTTAACAGAAGTTTTTGTTAACATTACTTATAATAATTAATGTTTTATAAGTATTTTTATTTGCGTACAGATAGAGCGTCTGAGGTTCTGTTTAGGGTAGATAAGTAATGGACTAGTTATAGATTGCTATATTTGTTAATAAAAAGGTTTGGCAAATCATTAGCTTAGAGAAAAGAAACTTAATCACAAAATAGCTAAACAAATTTTTAGGAGTGCAATAGAGACTTAATTTCACAATAGCTAGAGGAGCTTTAAGGAATGTAATTTATCTATCGGAGGTTATTCATACATAGGCTAGTCTTAGAAGTGTGTAATACAAAGTACATTGGCAGTGAAGTCATCAAGGTACTGATAGCTATATCATGCTTGAAGGGCTGAAAAGATTATTATTTCACACACTGGCAGCCGAGACCTTGTGGTTGTGTGAATAACACTGTATCTGGCAGTAAGTTCTTATACGTAACAGCCAAAAGTATGTTGTGCACTGGCAGTTGAGGCCTTAGGGTTGCACAAAAACTGCAAAAGATGGTCAAACTTACTCAAGACAGTTAGGTCTAGAGAGTGTATGCAGGGCACATTACAGCGGTAAGAAGCAGTTATAAACACACTGGTATTAGAATATACCTTGTTTTAATTAGTAATTAGTAGTATACCATGTATTGATATAATTATGAGGATTCTGGCATAACAATTGGTCTTGTAACGTCGGCGCAGTGAAGAGATGCGGTGGAACGGTTTGTCGGCAATAAATTGGTTGATGAATTACTGATATTTAATTAAGATACGATGTTCAAGCACGGTGTGGTGGTTGGGAGGTTCAACGTACGTTGCGTCAGTTATATAAAAAAATAAAATTGTATAACTAGGCGTAACAGGAATGATAAAATTAATTGCTGAAATGCGGGCGCGGGTAAACCGGGCGCAACAGACACAAGAAAAGACAACTCAGGGCTAGAGGAGAAATATAAGAGCAAGAAACTTAGAAGGGGGTGGAGGTTTTTTTTTTATTAAGTCTGCCAAGAAAAGTAAATAAAACCTCGTGGTGGAAGTAGAAATTTTAAAATAATGATAGAAAACGTCAGGAGAACGCCGCCCAAAGTATCCATGGAAAAGTTTTCCCAAAACAAAAGAGAATAAAGAGGGGTATTTGGTTGGTGGCAAGTAGAAGTGGAGGATGTCCATCCGTTCTATAAAAGCAAGCTCCGAGAAGTCTGAAAAAAAAGATGCAACCTAAAAAGCACCAAAACCTAACAAAAATTGTCCAAGCCTTGATGGGGCTTTGTCCAAAAGTGTGGTTAGCCGAGTTTAATCGGTGCCTAACTAACGGTAACAAAAGTTTTTAGAGCACTTTATTATGGAAAAACTGTTGGAGGTACTTCAAAGGAAGCAAACCTTTAGCAAGCGCCAGTACAGGTTTCAAAAATGCCGGTCAACCTCAAACGCACTTGATGAGTTAAAAACAAAAGTGGTAGCTGCAAAAAAGTACAGTTACACATACAGAAAATCTTGCATCTTAGTCAATCTGAACTTAAGAAACGAGTTCAAAATACTGGAAATAAAGGAAGTAGTTTTAACGGGTGGAGGAAATGCCACAAGGACCACTTAAAGCCCCTTGTTGTGAAACGTTTTCTATGACGTGGTAAGCCTAAAACTGTCTAGGTGTTAAAATAATAACTTACGCCGACAACCTGGCGGTGTTTGCTACTAAACTCTCTAAGGGGAACTATAGGAGACAAGTAAAATTCTCTTCATTAAAGCAAACAATAAACTAACTGGGCTTTGGAATTATTTCCAGAAAAGACGGAACTTGCAATGTTCATTCGCTTAATAAGAGTCTCACTAGTGAAGATGACCCTTTCAGAGACTATTATAAGGTTAAAATGTTGGGTGTTACGTAAGTACAAACTTAGCGTAAGAGATGTATGCGCAAAACGTGTTCAAGAAAACAGAAAGGGCGGATCGGTTCTTAGCAGAGCTTATAACAGACCTGGAGAGATGCGCTATCTTCTACCAAGCGCCTGATGTGTTTGGTAAACTTTTTCATAGTACTCAATGATGCAAAAATATAGAAAGATGTCTTGTGCACAAGGAATGGATTCTGAGAACTTAGAAAAGGTGCTGACAGTGGATCTGCAGTGCACATAAAACAGCGCCGACTGCGGGCCTTTTGGTTGTAGTAGTCACAAACTCGTTGGATTTTGTAGTTTAAGTAAAGACGACGGTCTGGAAAAGTTGCTTTGCTAAGGGTGAAGTGGAGGAATGGCTATGGAAGGAATGATAGTAAAGTTGAAAAGAATGCGTGTCTAGTGAGACTGGCAGCGGAACCGCATAGTCTAGACGGTTATGCTGGCTTAATTACTACCTCAAGCAGGTACTAACGAACATGGTTGCTTCGGGCGTACTTTTGGATAAAATTGATCAAGAGCTATAAATGTTTGTACTGTGAACAAAGTGATATGGTCGAGCACACCGTCTTCCACTGCAAGAAATGGCTGAAGATGCTCAAAAGGGCTTAAATTAAACTTTTGAGTTTAAACCCGTACGATAAGGTGGTAATAATACTGCTTTGGAGTCCAATTGAGACATTCTAGCCACTATGATAGAGTCCATACCAAAAAATTTTATAACTAGATATTCCAAAGTGCCGTTTAATCAATGTATAAGCAGCGTACATTCTCGGTATCTCCGTCTTTGTCGCACCATGACGTTTCTCTATCACATACGTATAGCCGCTCGATCATTAGTTGAAAAAGGGAAAGGGTATAGTGTTGTGCGACAAGAACAGAGACACTGACATTGTATGGCTTGGAATCTCTAGTTATAGAACTCTTTAGTCCATGCTGCGCGTAAAATAGGAAGAAATATAGCACAATATGAATAGTGTGGGCAGGAGAGTAGGGATGTAGCTGTATGTCAAGGACGGAACTACCTGTAAGCAAGGGTCTGCAATGCAAAAGAGCCCACCGACGTTTATTTCAAAACCTGGGGCTCCAAAAATTTACAAATTAAAGTTTAAATAAATGACAAAAGTTGTACAATTTTTTTCAAAACTGTCTCAAACGGTTTTTTTTTTCAATATTTTGTAGTAGGGCCCAAAAATTCTAGCTCCGCAACTGCTGTGTGTGTGTGTTTTATAAAAGATTTCCACTTTCTCCAAAACAAGAAAAAAATAGGTTACGTTAGGTAATAAAACTAACCTTAGTACAGTCACATATTAATAAATAAAAATAACTTATAGACTCTATGGACCATTGAATCGTAAGCTGAAAATTGTGAGTGTTAAAGTGTGCCGAGTTAAACAGATTATTTGACTCTGTATAGGTTGATTTACAAACAATATCAAATTAAAGATTATTATTATAGTGACATATCGTTAAATCTAAAAAGTTAATTTTATTCTGAGTTTCGGTCTCTACTGTAAACTTAATACTAAAAAAGTATCTAATTAACGTGAAGTACCTTTAAAGCAAGCTAAGATATCGTCAACATATTGATACCAAAAAAAAAATATGTTTTTTAGCAAGGTTTGAATTGAAAATATTTTCTTTGAAGGAAGCCATAAATATTTCAGTTAACAGGAAACTGAGAGTTATGTTTTGTTTGAAGAACTTATTATTGAATTGAAAGTAGTTATTTCTAATGCAAAATTTTGAACAAAACATTCTTTCGTCGCGAAGGTAAGGGTTAATATTTATATTTTCAAATAAGACTAACTCAATTTATTCATTGGGAGGAACGTTGGAAAACATAATACTGATATAAAAAAAAAGTAATTTAGAAAAATTTGAAGTTTTTAATTTTTTTAAATTGTTTGTAAGTTTTAACAAATTAACTACATTAAATTTTGAAAAAAAAATGTGTAAAAATGGATGGCATTGCAGACTCTGCAATCACCAGTAATAAAATCTAAACTGGTTTTAACCTGCATATACAGTCTGGAAGCAGCGGCCACAACCTGCAAAGTTTGCCTGGTATGGACACCAAAAGACCAGGGGACAAAAGGAAACCTCATGGCAAATTAGCTTGCCAAACAAGGAGCAAAAAGGACATTCAGAACCCGCTTTTGGGATTCCATACAAGACCGGTAAAGAAATAATCAGCAGCAAACTTAAGGCGGAACTCAGCAACCTGTGGAAGAGCTGTACAGGATTGACACACTCGAAAATATCCTTAACAGAACCATCGCATGATATTAAAACAGTGAGAGTGTAGAGATATATATTAATTAATTAAACAGATTGTATTAATAATTGTGTGCAGGTTCAATTTATAAAAAAGTACACGAGAACATTAGCGATGTATTGCAAGAAAAAGAAATTAATGAGTTCAGCACAAATGGATTGCAATGCAGTGGAGTGGGAGTCGATTGCGGGACCAAGGAAGGAGGATCAGTAACGCCGGCGCAGTGAAGAGATGCGGTCGAACGGTTTGACGGCAATAAATTGGTTGATGAATTACTGATAATTAATTGAGATACGACGTTCAAGCACGGTGTGGTGGTTGGGAGGTTCAACGTGCATTGTCTCAGTTATATAAAAAAATAAAACTGTATAACTGGGCGTAACAGGAATGATCAAATTAATTGCTGAAATGCGGGCGCGGGTAAACCGAGCTCAACAGACACAAAAAGGACAACTCAGAGCTAGAGGAGAAATATAAGAGTTGCAAAAGCAAAGAAACTTAGAAGGGGAAGAAAGCCGCCTAAAATATCCATGGGAGAGTTTTTCCAAAACAAAAGAGAAGAGGGATGTTTAGGTGGGGACTTTTAGAAGCGGAGGATGTCCATCCGTTTAAGAAAGGCAAGCTTCTGGAAACCCGAAAAAAAACCTGACAAAAATTGTCCAAGCCTTGATGGAGCGGTGTCCAAAAGTGTGGTTAGCCGAGTTAATTAGGTGCCTAACTAACGGATACTTAAAAAAAACGTGCCTTGTCCTGTTAGACAAAGTAAAGAGTAAGTTGAGTGCAAAAGCGTTCTGCCCCATATGTCATCTGACATGGCGGAGAAGCTTTTAGAGCACTTTATGATAGAAAAACTGTTGGAGGTTCTTCAAGAGGAACAAGCCTTTAGCGAGCGCCAGTGCAGATTTAAAAAACGCCGGTCAACTTCAAACGCGCTTGATAAGGTGATAGCTGCAAAAAAAGTACAGTTAGGCTCGTTTCACACGTATACAGTTCCATTCGTTTTCGGTTTCTATTCGGTACCTAATAGCCTAATAGAAACAGTATAGCACCAAATACTCCCTCGTAAAGTGACGAGAGGGTGCTGCCAATAATTCCTCCTTTGTTTTGTTTTTTTTTATTTTTCTATAAAGAAACATCATGGGAACAATTTGAGTTTTTTCCATTATGATTACAACTGAGCATGTGTTAAAAAAAACACAAAACCTGATGTGTGAAAAAGTTTCATTCGAACAAACCAAACCGAATGAAATCGTATACGTGTGAAACAAAACTTACACATACAGAAAAGCTTAAGTCTTGGTCAATCTGAACGTAAATAACGCGTTCAAAATACTGGGAATAGAGAAAGTAATTTTAACGGGTGGGGGAAGTGCCACTAAGAACACTTAAAAGCCGCATGTTGTGAAACGTACTCTATGACGACGTTGTAAGCTTAATAAAACTGTGTAGATGTTAAAAGAATAGCTTACTAAATGCTCTAAGAGGAATTATAGGAGACAAGAAACACTCTTCTCCTCATAGAGCAAAAATAAACTAACTGGGCTCGGAATTATTTCCAGAAAAGACAAAACTCTGCTTAAAAAGAGTCTCACAAGTAGATATGACCGTTTCAGAGAACTTTGTCAGGTCAAAATGTTGGATTAAGTACTAAGTACAAATTTAGAGTAAAAGATGCATGCGCAGAGCTCATATCAGACCTAGAAAGAAATAGAAATCTTTTACCAAACGCCTGATGTATTTGGTAGTATCTTCCATAGTGATTAATGAGTCAGAAATATGAGAATATATTTTGTGTAGCAAGAAAAAGCGCAAGGAATGGATTCTAAAGACTCAGAAGAGGTGTTGATAGTGGATCTGCAGAGCATTAGAACAGCGCCGACTGCTGGACTTTTTGTTGTGGTGGACAAAAAGTCGTTGGAATTTGTGGTTCAAATAAAGAAGGTGGTTTGAAAAGGTTGCCTTGTAAGGAGGAGTGGCTGTGAAAGGAATAGTAGAAAAGTTGGAAAAAATGCGTGTCTAGTGGGGCTAGCAGCAAATCCTCATAGTCTCTAGACGGCTCATTGCAAACGTTAGGCGCTGGGTTAACTACTACTGCATGCAAGTACTAACGGGACATGCTAGCTTCCGGGCGTACCTTTGTATGAAACTGATCAAGAGCAATACATTTTTGTACTGTGAGCAAAGGAATATGGTCCAGCACATCGTGTTCTATTGCAAAAGATGGCTGGAGATGCTCAAAAGGGCTAAAATAAAGCTGTTGGGAGCTTGAACTCGTACGATAAAGTGGTAATAATACTGTCTTTGGCGTCCAATTGGAACATTATAAATGGTGTGGGCAGGAGGGTAGAGATGTAGCTGTACGTGTGTGTTTTATGAAAGATTTCCACCTCCTCCAAAACAAGGAAAGGTTAGGATAGGTAATAATACCAACCTTACAGTAATAAATAAATAAACAAAACAAACAAAAATTACTTATTACTATAAACTATTGAATAAAAATCTGCAAATTTCTGACTGTTAGGGTGTAAACTCAACCATTCTGTTTGACTCTGTATCGGTTGGTTTACGAAAAATATCAAATTATTGTGACATATCGTTAAGTCTAAAAAGTTAATTTTATTCTGAGTTTTGGTCTCTATTGTAAACTTTATACTGAGATAAATACTATTGATGTAAGTTAGAATAGTGGCCTTTAAAGCAAACTAAAAGTGATTATAAATGTTTGAGGTTATGTAACCATCTAATGTACTTTAGTAGAAAAATTGCGTAAATAAAGTTGCCTATTTTAGGTTAGGATTCAATAATAAAAATATTTTCATATGTTTACATTGTTTACATGTTTATAATTATCAGTTGTAAACTCTCGAACACAATCTGGAATAGAATAGAGCCATTCCCAATTATCAAACCGCCCATTCCTAAAGTAGGATTCAATAATAAAAATATTCTCTTCATTTGTATACATTCTTATTACATTGCTTGCTTGACAGCTGTCAAAGTTGAACTGTCAAAACAAATAGTATAGTGGACAATTTTAAAAAAGCGGCACATTTAAAGTGCTTACATAATCCCATTCATTTATAAACTCTCTGTATCATCAACATATTGATACCAAAAAGAAATATGTTTCGTTTCTTTGAAGGAAGCCATAAATATTTCAGCTAATAAAAGAGTTAGGGGTGAACCCATAGCTAAGCCTGTATTTTGTTTGAAGAATTTACAACTGAATTAGTAGAAAGTAGTTATTTTTAATGCAAAATTTTAAACAAAACATTATTTTGTCGCAAAGGTAAGGGTTATTATTTATATTTTCAAATAAGTTTGAGACTAACTCAATGCATTCATTTGGAGAAATATTTCAGAACATACTACTAATATCAAAGGAAACTAATTTAGAAAAATTTGATTTTTTTTTTTTTTTTTTTTTTTTTTAAATTAATTATTCTAACAAATTAACCACACTGAATTTTGAAAAAAAAAAATGTGTGTATTTTTTGATTAATTTATTTAAATTAGTTTTTAACTTATGAGCATCTGTATAGTGTAAACTATCACATAGTAACGGTAGTAACCATTCAATTTTTAGTATATACTTTTTGTTATGAAATGGTACATCAATTAAAAACAATATTTCAAAAATATTGATATTCACTTCTTTAAACTGTTGCAAAATTAATGTAGCTTATGAAACAAACAATAATAAATCGATGACGTTTGGGTTGCATAATTTGCAACTAAATCAAGCAATTTAATTGATAATTTTAAAATGCAATACATCTACTGAAAAGTGCTAACAATGCACCATTTAATCTACGTTTGATATTGTTGCAATTTTATTAATAATCGGTTCCATGGTGTAATGGTTAGCACTCTGGACTTTGAATCCAGCGATCCGAGTTCAAATCTCGGTGGAACCTTAATTATTTTGTCCTTATGGTCCTTAATGGACAATTTCTTTATACTTTTGTTTTCTTTTGTGAATACAAACCTAAAAACATTTTATGATATCAAGAATATTAAATATGCCAGTTGTGAATATTCCTAATCCAGTAGCCTTTAGAAATGTTACCAATTGATAGATCCTCTTAGATTCTGAACCTTCATATTCAAACTAACAAGACTTTTTTCTTATACATAAAACAGCGTTCCTAAAATTGTGTTAAAAAAAATTGTCGAAAACCTAAACTAACTAATAAAGTTTACAACAATTTTGGTAAATTTAATTATAAATATTTTGTGCAGCAAATTTTAATTATTATTGTGTAGATTTTTCAAACTGAAAGTATGTTTTAAACATAATTTAATTCGACAGCAATTTCTTAACGAGAAGGGCGAATAGCGCCTGAATATAATTGAATAAAATTTTCAATTTGTGTTCTCAAATTTTTAAACAACTAAAATGATAAGTCGTTTCTCTGTAATTATTTTTTTTAAGTGGCGTTTTTATTTAGTTTTTCATTAATTTTTTACTCGTTAAATATAACTCCAAATCTTTAACCCATAAAATGAAGGCATAGAATACTGGATGTAGTTCAACATATAAAAAAAGTGATGACTGAAATCTTATTGTTTCGATATTAAGTTGGTTGGCGTTTTGTCCTATAAAAACCAATTTTAATTTAAAAACGGCACTGTATTTGTCAATATGTTTAAAAAAAAGTTTCACTAATATTCTGGTAGATGTAAGAGGATTTAATATTTTTCCATAACAATACTACTAGCGCCACCCCAACAGGACGCGGCGACTAAACCCGGCAATTCTCTAGCGTTAATAATAAGCTTTTGCAGTATTTTGCGGCGTCGCCAAAAAAATTTAACTACGCCACTGCCAATACATATTGCAAAGTGTCTTCATATTTACAGGTTAAAATCTGTAATTAAAAACGATATCTTACTACTTGTCTTTAATACCAAAATAAGAAAAAGTATTTATGCAGAAACATCGATTGACCAATCGATGCATACAAAATGTTTAGTGTTCATTTACTAAAACTGTGTTGTGAAAATACGAGTTCATTCAAGATTAGTTTAAATGTTATTTTTAAAATAGTTTATCAAACTGATAAGAGAATTCATATCAAGCCAACAAAAAAAATAGTTCCGCTACTATGTCAGGATGGCCGAGCGGTCTAAGGCGCCAGACTCAAGGTTTCCCTTGCCTGTTAGTGCAGGTTTCGAGCATTCTGGTCCTCTTTGAGGGCGTGGGTTCGAATCCCACTTCTGACAAACACTTTTTTAATTATTATTAATAACAAAATAAAAGGAGAAAGTTTGATAAGAAATTGGTATTATCTGGCCCATTAGCTCAGTTGGTTAGAGCGTCGTGCTAATAACGCGAATGTCGCGGGTTCGATCCCCTCATGGGCCATATTATTTTAACAAATATGATAAAATTGTGGTAAATACTTTTATATTTGTTTGTTTATTAATATTATTTATTTACATATTCTAATAAAATATATAAAAAACGCACATTTTTGCATAAAAACTGATTAATAAACAATAACAATTAATACGAATATATTTTTATTCTTTTATTTTATTGGTATTATTTATAAGACCAATAATTATTATTATAAAATTTAAAAAAAACTATTCCTCTTTCCGCTAAATAATTATTATTAATAAATCCCAGTAAAGTAATTAATAACGATCATAATAAACGCAATAAAATTGTTTTATTTTATATAACAATCTTATCAGTAAATAACATTTTTCTATTAAAAATATTACATAATAAAATTTTATAATAACATATTTTTTTAGCAGTTTTCTATTCTAATCGTTTAAATAAAAAGAAGGTTCCACCGAGATTTGAACTCGGATCGCTGGATTCAAAGTCCAGAGTGCTAACCATTACACCATGGAACCTATGAGAAGATGTTTTATTTGTGCAAATTCCGAGATGAATTTAAAATTAGAAAGTAAGCCAAACGGTCACGATTTGTATATTTTTAACATAGCTGAATTGTGAATGGATAGTATATATTTTCTATTTTTAAATCAAGCGTATATACTTATATTATCAATAACGGATAGCTCAGTATCGGTAGATAAAAAGTAAATATGCGGCCCATTAGCTCAGTTGGTTAGAGCGTCGTGCTAATAACGCGAATGTCGCGGGTTCGATCCCCTCATGGGCCATTGTTTTTGTACAAATATTTTTTATAATGAGTTTTTAAATATAAGTTATAAATTATAAATTAACTATAGAATTCTATTCTATATACTTTGAATCTTTTGTGTACAGTTTAAAACAGAGGTTCAAAAGAATATGTTATATTTAAAAAAAAAACTTTTTGAAAAAGTTATTAAAATTTAAACAACTTGTAGTTGAACACTTGATTCGCCTTCTTGAGTTGGATAGTTAACTTGGTGTAATAGTTTTGTCTGGTGCCACTAGTCAACAGTCCAAATTGTAGGTTGGAACAGACCTAATATTAGTCTTTATGTAATTGTAAGAACAAAAACGGTATTGTAAATTGCTGCAACTTTTTGGATTTATTCTTTAATGCTTGAAATACAAAAGATACAATCTGTGTGCCAGCTTTCTCTAAACAGCATTAAGTATTTTGGTCGTTATCAACTTAATATATTTTGTTTGTTTTAGCCAATAAAACCCTGCGCACTCTTGCTTAGTGCGTGATTCGATCCGATTATTTCTGCAACAAATTATAAAAGAATAAAGTACGGAATTAAAGTCCAAATTGCTACCAAAACTAATGTAGTTTAGAATCAATCAAGACGGTTCTGACTAACATAAGCAACCTTATGCCTGTATTAATAGTCAAAGATTAAATTTCGGATTAATTTAGATTTTATGAGTCCAAGATTTGATTGTATTTATCTTAAAGTTGATAATAAAAAAATAGTATAATATTATAAAATTTTTGGAGGAGCTCCAAAATTTGGTTATCCCTTGGGTCTTTTACATGCTAAATTCGCAACTGATAGGATGCACCAGATGGTAGAAAGAAAGGAAAAATAAGATCATTGCTAGACAATAAACAAAGCTCTACGACTGAGTCATGGCTGAATAACTGTTACATTAATGATTGAAGAAATATAGTTCTCAACTCTAACTTCTGCCTCAGATTGAAGCATCAAAAAGAGACATTGTGTACTATAAATAAAAACAAACAAAATAGCAACAACACTGCTAAAATAATAAAGATAGCTACATAGAAAGTCAGAAACATATACAAAACAGACAAAATACTATAAAAGAAATTAAGAAAATGCAGATAAATGTGCTAGGAGCTAGCAAAATTTGTGGTCTAGATCAAGAATATGTAACATAATACTAGGTGTATTCTGCTGGAAACGATGACGCAAACTATTACAATAGTTCTTTGTTCAGTTATAAAAGCAAAACACATTGCAAAATTGGGTTTACAAAAACTTCAATGATGCACTTAGTCTTACAAAAAATCTTACAAAAAAAAACGGAATAGAATAAGCAATTTTAATGCATAAGAACGCTGTCACAACATAATAGAAGACCATGGCTTGAAGAAGCAAAATGAGCGTAGCAATAGACTTAATCAGTTCAGCCAGAAATATGATTGGAAAGTAAATATGTGTTATTTCAAAGTACCCATGCTTTACACTTCAAAATCAATTGCAGAAACAGACGTCAAGATAGTCAAACGTGCTTATGTGCTGATCATAATTGTGTTGTTGCTGTAATTCATGTTTGATCAAATCTCAAAAACCAACATATGCAAATAAAAAAAGATCCAAAATGAAGGTAGGCAGGCAAAACGCAACATTTTACCAAACAATGAACTGAAATCGAAGAATTTGAGTCAAAGTACGATTTGTTGATGTAAAGGGTGGTCCATTTAGTGGTCCCTTTTTAAAAATTTAAACAAATTAACAAAAGTCAATATTTTTCCGTATATTATTGGTTTATTCGAAAAAGCAAACATTCCCATTATTTATAGAATACGATTATATTCATGTGGCTACCTCGGCTGCCTTTACAGTAGCGCATCCTGTTAACCCAGTTTTCCAAAACCTTGGTGACGGTTTCTCACAAATGGCTTGCTCGATATTTGCCTTAAGAACCTGAATCGTTAATGAATTGTTCGCATAACATCGGTTTTTCACGGCACCCTATAAAAAAGTCTAACGGCGTCAAATTGCAGCTTTGAGGTGGCCAATTAACATTGCCGAGACGGCTGATAACATGATTACCAAAGTTGACCAAAGTTACGTTTTCAGCAGCATTTAAAAAAAAAATAGTCCAATGATGCCAGCGCTCCAAAATCCGCACCAAAATGTCACTCTCTGAGGATGCATTGACTTCTAGACAATCATTTGCGGGTTTTTCGATCCCCAGATGCAACAGTTTTGCTTGTTAACATAGCCGCCGAGATGAAAATGCGCTTTGTCAGAAAAGATGATTTTTCAAGCAAAATCGTTGTCCATTTCGAGCTGCTCTAAGGCCCAAACTGAGAAGGGATAACAAACCGGATGGTTGTGTGCCTTCAATTGCAGAGTCAATTGTACCATATATGCAAATAATGCGAGATCTTTGTGCAAAATTCGCATCAGGCTGGTGCGTGAAATGTTGAGTTGAGATCGATAGCATGCCAGTCACACAAATTTTTTGCAAAAGTTTGCGTACAGCACGCGCAGTGGAGGCCTCATTTCGGTCAAAATTTCTTTTCAATAAACGCACTGTGGGCTACACAACATTGACTTTGGAAATAAGTTTGCAATATTTCCTAACGTTGTTCAAGCGTAAAGCAATTCATTTCGTTCCGCGGAGATATGATACTGACTTTCTATCAAGGTTTCCTACGGGAAAGACCTGTCACTGTCAAAATAACAAATGATTAAAAAGATACCACTAGATGGACCACTCTTTACAAGAGAGTTAAGGAAACTGCAAAACTTGAAAACTACACAATGACCAGGAAGAAAAAAGTCATACTTAAAGGACGACTAGAAAAATGAAAAAAATAAAATACTCTGCAATGGTGTTTGTACAAATGAACCGCCAGTAAACCCCAATAAACTGCAATGAAGTAAAATGTTCCATTAACTTGCAAAAACTGATAAAGTAACAAAGCCAAATGAGATACCAAGCAAATTAAAAAAAAAAACTGTTCAGGTAGACTCCTCAAAATCTGTCTTCATTACATAATCGAAAAACGCAATTACAAAAATATGCGGTGAATATAGGACTATCGACTTGATGAGTCACTTGCTGAAAATCATTTTAAGGTAGCTGTTTATACCAGTAATGTAAGACTGTCTTTATCAATCACAGTTTGAGTTTTGCAACGGTTTTATAAGGGTTGAACGTACTTGCTCAGAAGTGTCATAATATATTGGTTGACTTGTTTTATTTGTTGACTGTTTTATAGATTTTCAAAAAGGTTTAATTAAGCAAAACATAAAGTACCTATAGAAGTACTAAAAGATATTGGACTGAATTGGAGAGATATCCGCATAATTCTGCAAACCCATACTGGAGTTAAATAACATTAGAAAAAGTAGATTCAAAATTCAAAAACAGTAATATCAAAAGAAGTTTTAGACAAGGATGTATTTAATCGCTATTACTCTTTAAAAATCAGGAAAGCAATCTCTGAAAAAATGCAAAGCATAGTAAGTGGTAAAGTTATAAACAATTTGTTATATGCAAATAATACGTTGCTATTGGCCTCCAACCAAAAAAATCTATAGTGCTTGCTCAAAAGTGTCACTAAGCAGTATGCTGAAAAAAGTATTTTGTCTAAATATTAAGAAAACAAAAGTTTTCATAATAAGCAAACAGCATAATATAATGGCTAACATAGTCAGAGGCAAAAGTTTAAAACAGGTTAATAAAATCAAGTACTTCAATAAAACCTTATTGCCTTTGAGAACCTGTTTGCTAGGCTGCTATGTGTTTTCAATCTTGCTTTACAAAGTAGAAACCTAGACTATGAACATCAACAAAGTAAAGCAGCATAGAGCGTTCAAAATGCAACAAAAACATACTTATCTGTACAAACAAAAGTACAAAAATCTTATGCACCATCAAACAAACAAAATTAGTATATTTTGGAGACGTAATGAGAGGCGCAAAGTACAGACTATTGCAAGACAAAATTTCTGGTAAACGCAGTCTAGAACATTAGGTCTGTTCCAACATACGATTTGGACAGTTTGCAAACCGTTCAAACTATGCACACAAACAAATTACTGTGTATAAAAGATTGTCTAAAGATGAGAAATATTGGTTTGTGTGCAGTTTGAACGGTTTGCCAACTGGTCAAATCGTATGTTGGAACAAACCTATTATAGTTGAAAAATTTGCACAATTGGTGTGGTTTTAACTTAAGTCCTCTATTTAGACTTGCCAACGTTCTAGAATCACAAGGCACATAAAAAAAACTTTAATAACATTCTAAGATTGATCCTTGGTGGTACTAAGATTATTTCAATCTAAGATTATATTGACCGTTTCATAATTTTCAGATTGATGCAAGAATTAAGAATACAATCGCAACTGAAATTGCCATTTCAATATTCCTGATTTGACTCAGAGCCAATCAACACTTAACGCAGTTAATCTCAGATTCATGACCGTATAACTAATCTAAAATTCTTTTTCTGAATGTTAGTACTGATATTAATCAATAAAAATCAATAAATTGAACTAAGTATCAGTGGCGTAGCTAGGATTTTTAGGTTCTACCGCAAAAAAAATTAAGAATTTTTTTTATTAGAAAACGCCTACAAATAATTGAGAGTAGAAGATAAAAAATTTCTTCTTTATGTACTTTTTCACTACTGAAGATTGGCAACCACTTTACCATATTTTTTCCAATTAATCTTTGCTCCTCAATCCATCTCTTCATTATCAGGCGCAGGATGTTGTATTTTTTGTTACGTAATACGTGTTCAAGATATGCAGGTTTTCTTCTTTTAACAATGAGTATTAACTTTTTTCTTTGTTTATTTTTTGAAAAACAGTTATTTTTTGTACTTATTTTGGTCAAGATATTTTTAGTATCCATTGGTAAATCCACATTTCAAAAGTCTCTATTTTGTTTATAATGTTTGGTTTTAAAATCCATGACCAATAATGGAAAATTTAGGCTGACCAGAGAAGTACCACATGGTTCTGCTCTTGGACTCAAACTGTGGAATCTAGTCTATAATAAGCTACTCAGGATGCGTCTGCCAAAAAGAGTAACAATAACGGCATTCACGGACGTGGCTCTAGTAGGTAAGAATATAGACATTAAAGTATTAAAGGAAAAGTTAGAGTTGGCAATAGATAAAGAAGATTAATAGAAGAAATGGAAAAATACATGTAGGAGAACAAATAATAACAATATTGCAAAAAATTAAATACTTCAAAGTTACACTTGAAACAAAGGGATGGAACAAGCAGGTGAAGGTAAAAAGAACAAAGAAAATGGAAAGAATGCTTAGTAGGCTTATGCTAAACAAAGGAGAACCAGGAGAAAGGGCTAAGAAGCTAATAGCAACGGCGGCAAAAAGTAAACTATTGTACGCAGCAGAAATATGGGGAGACGGTTTAAAAAAAAAAACAGAAAAAAAAATAAAGACTGCCACGAGAACAAGCTCGTTAAGGATCTGCAGTGTCTACAGGATAGTGTCACAAAAAGCACCAACAATAATTGCGGCAAAACTACTCGCAAATTTGATGGTAAAAGAAAGATTGAACTTAAAGAAATTGGCAAACTAGTAAACAAGAAGCAAAGAGAGAATACGATGAAATGATGGCAGAAACAGTGGAAAGAAAGAGAAAAGTGAGAAAAGTTAAAAGAACTAATACCAAAATCTAAAAAATGAGTAAAGAATAAACCAGTGACGTGTTACTATACAACACAACTACTAAGTAGCCTTTAGTAAGTATTTACAAAAAATAAATAAGATAGAAAAAGAAAAAAAGATTTTGTTAAGAAGACACGCATGACGACGCAGAACATACATTAGTAGAGTGGGTGGAAGATAGGAAACAATTAGAAAAAGTATTAGAAAACAAAATCAACAAATCTACAATCATTAATATATGCTTGAATGACAAAAATAAATAGAAATGCACTAAAAAACTATGCAACAACAGTACTGAGAAAAAAGATAGAGGAGTTTGAAACTTTAAGATTTAGATAAACCAAAATGGAAGGAAACCCACAGATCAAAAGCCACAGAAGACAAAGAAAGGAGGAGCAAGAAGCTAAATGGAAGCAAAAAACCAAAGACGGTAAAAGAATAGACAAAAGAAAAACATTTACTAAAACATTAGTACCAACCAAAATTGCAGAGAAAAAAAAAACTGATCAAGGAATGCAAACTGAATGAACTGACTAAGCAATTTTCATACGGCAGATACGCCATCTCGAAGTTGACAGACAATGCAACTTTCGTAATGGTCAGAGTATATCTGGACACAAAGAACTAATTCCAAACGAAAATTATAAAATCTTACTAGAAGTAAATCTGACAAATCTAGGACTACCAAAAGGAATACATTAATAGAACTACACAAAATATTTATAAAAAAAAAGGATACAACAAGAAAGAAGTTAATGAAGAAAAGAAAAAGCAAATATCTAGGCTTATTAACTCAAGAATGGGAGAAAGGAGAGATGGATGTCAGGTTAAGAAGTAGGACAGAAAAAGAGGGTATAAGGAGAGATTGGCGCAACAAACTGTGTGAATTCCACGAGGCCAAAACCAGCCCACCTCAAACTAGTACCACATTAGTGACAATGACAACAACAAATTAACACCAGGACTAACGCAAAAAAGAAAACCAAAAGTATTGTCATAATTAGTTGCAAGATTCATGCCTAACATCGGGAAATCATGATAGACAAGTAGGCGGTTGTTTTAAGTATTGCAAAGTTGAGTTGCTGCGCTGTTTCAAAAGCGCGCTTTGTAAAAATAAAGTAGAGTTACAAAATAAACTGCAATGTTTAGTCATAACAGTAACCCGGGATTATTGCACAATCAGCAAAGCTATTGTAAAAGTGTCTATCCTCAATGCCCAAAAACATGTTAGATAAAAAACAGAGTTTGGTGTGTCATATAATGAAAGGAAAAATGTTGCATATGCAAAAATCAAATTTTTAAAGAAGAAAAAAACGTCGAAAGATTTCAATTACCCCTAAACGATTGCTTTGTAGACAAAGCAGTTACTGGCTCACCTACACAAAAAGACTAACTAAATTATATTTTTAACAAACTCCCATTACCATAATGATTGGTAGCACAAACATTGCAAATTGAGATTAAATTTGCGCTAAAATCTTGTCCACAAAAATCAACAATAACTGTAAATGCTATTCTAAAACGAAGTTCAAACCAGTTGTAAATTCAGAGAAGAAAATTGTCAAGTAAGTAAGATATTACCATGCACACCATCATTACAATTTTATAATTTTTTTTTCTCTCTGACTGGGTAAATTTAACTAAATTTAATTTATTGTAATCAAGTATGATTGAGTTTAAATTTAATTCAATTTGTTTAGTTGCGTTTAGATTGAATGTTGTGTTTTAATTTAAAGTCTTTCAACAGAAAAATGTGTTAATTTTAATTTTGTTGTTACACATAATTAATTTAACTATTTTTAGTTCTGCTTGTTCTGTTTCTTTTTTATATAAAAAAATGCATTAAGGAAAGAAGTAGATTAATAAATGTCCGCTATTTATCTATTTACTCATGACAGATATTTAATAATATTATGTATCCCTTAATAAATCCAAATTACCATATTAATATAAAACTATTGCTTTGCAGATTCTTATAATTAATATTAAGATAGTATGACCATATCATTTTGCTGTATGCTCTTTTTTATAAATATTGATTTCCAAACAACCGATGTTGCAAGTTTACTACCCTTATAAGTTAACTTGTATGTAGGTTCCATGGTGTAACGGTTAGCACTCTGGACTCTGAATCCAGCGATCCGAGTTCAAATCTCGGTGGAACCTAATGTTTTATCAAAATTGTTAACTATTTATTATGAAAGAATAAAATAAATAATGTACAAATAAAATTAATGTAAACGCATATATAATATTTTAATTAAGAAAAGTAAATGTCACAACTTAAAGAAATGTTATTACACAATAACTTTCCATTTTTGTATATAATAAACTCATTTTGTACATAATGTATTAAAAATATTAATTTTAAATTATGTTTATATAGTTATTTATATCGTATTTTATATTGAAATATTATGATACTAAAATGTTTATTTAAAACTTAATGTTTGTTTTGTAGTTAAATTTTTATGAATTTATATTTAAGATCTCTGATATTTTACACTTTAGAGTTGATGTGCAGTACCAAACATTGTGGATTTGATTAAGCGGTTCGTAGACGTTCAATATTATAGTCAATATATTGCACAATAATTATATTATACAATAATATTGACATACAATACAATACAATACAATATATTGAGGCTATCAGAAAAAGTTTGATTTTTATTGTACAATCTATCCTAAAAGTATTTATTTCTTTTTTTTAACTATTTCTTCATTCATCTGCGTATTTTTCTCCTTCTTTTTTAAAGCTATAACTAAAGCAATAATCACACAACTTGCTTTATTTTATTCTACATGTTGACTGCAGAAGTGTCAGTAACTAACAAAAAGTTTGCGCAATTATATTGCAACGTCTAGGTGGTCCTAGCAAGATATTGTTCAATATTATTGATCGTCTAGGAGCACCTTTACACGGAGCGTTTTCTTTAAATATTTTTATCATATTAAGACTACTCCAACCGATACTTCATACGATACTGATTTGAATTTTATAACAAAAACAATTTGATACTCAATTTATTTTTACCAGAACATTTAGAAAGAATCAAACCATATTTTATCAAAGTCATTTAATTAATAATATTCTTCTAATTACTAGTAAATTAATATTATTATATAATTTTAGTATTTGTAATTTGTTTTTTTCTGGAGTCAACCCTTAGAATTGTCCTTAATGTATAGGTTCCATGGTGTAACGGTTAGCACTCTGGACTCTGAATCCAGCGATCCGAGTTCAAATCTCGGTGGAACCTTCTTTTTTTGTAAGTGAATTTTACATAAAAATTCTTATCCTCAGCAAAATAGTTTTTACGATTAAATAAGTTAAAATCTTTTTTTTTTTTTTTATATTTGGTGAGATATTTAAGAAGTATTTTTCTCCTGTTTAATCAAAATATACCAACGTAAGAAAAATTATTTTATTAATGTTTAAACTTTGATTTAAATTAATATTTAAAGGCCGGTTTATTCATCTGTTCTGTAAGTTATTGATTAGTTACTTGTTCAATAAACTTATAGGTCACTAATATAAAATTTGGGTGTATTCATCTCATTTTATATGACAAGTAATTACTGAACGCTTATAATGTTTTTATACAGCTAGTACAACTTAATAGAAAAAGATATCTATATACATATCTGTAAGAAAGACAGAGATAGACTTACTAAAAAGAAAACGATTGTGGTACAACTGCTTGTTGTTATTTGTTTGTGGTTACATTCATGTGAAACAAAACGGCATAAGGTTATGTGCTTTTAGTAATTTTTTTACTGACGGGCCAAAGTGATCTATATAATTTATCTGTCTTGTAAATTTAATTTGATGACAGGTTGTCACTATTGACAGATGAATAAACATTTATTCATGGCAATCTTATCAGTAATGCTACAGAGCACTTTATAGAAAGGTGAATAAATCGGCCCTAAGTTATAATGTAATACATATAATCAGTATAACCACGTTACTCTCAGTAACTAACATAATTAGAACGTAGACCTCACAATGCGGTCACATTTCTGAATAATAAAATATTTTAATTATATTACTAAACTGACAAAGATGCTTAGAAATTAATTCTTCCATAATGTAATATAGTAAGAATTGATATAAAATTATATTAAGTCCAATAAAAATCAAATTTTAAATATAAAAGAAACATTTATTTATTCTTAAGTACAGGGTGGGGCAGTCAAACGGCACGATTTTAAGTACATATAAAACACAACTAAAATATTTTTTTTAATCATATATTGCAACAATTCTTAAGGACATAAATGGAAATTTATATAAAAATAGAAAAAATCTTCATTTTTTGACAGGTCAACAAGAGATTCAGCCAGAGTGTCAATGGACCTTCTGAGGAAAAACCTTTTTCCAAACCGCTTGATCAGTAGGAATGGGACCCCACAATCACCCGATCCAAGCTTTTAAGATATCTCAAGTCAAAGGTTTTTGAGACTCGTCCAAGAACAGTACAGGACTTGAAAGATCTGATTCAACAAGTATATTAATTTTAACATTGTCAAGTTCTTAGAACAAAATAACTTCATCTCAGATACTTAATATGAATTTCGATTAAAACGTTTGATAACGGACCTTCTTACTTATATTAGTCAGAAATAGAATTCTACTTTAGACAAACAAGAAGAATATCTTGCAGTAGCTCTAGACATTTCAAAAGCGCTTGATAGGGTATGGTATCCAAATCTTGTCAACAAGCTCCATTGTATAGGTTAATAAAAAAACTGTAAATCTTATCTATGGGCAAATCCATTTTCAACGGACCAGAGCTGGGGGGTGCATCGAAAAACTTGCTTATGTATTTTTTTTTAGTTTCTATAATTTATTAGGCCATAATTAAGATGGACAAAGACTCAGCGCATAAAATGCGGAAAAGAAGGACACAAAATAGCGAACTGCAAGAACAGAGAATATTGCATAGAGTGTAAGGTGTTAAGCCATCGAACTGGAGGGAGAAGATGCCCCGCTACAATTAGAAGAGAAACTAAAAGACCAAGAAAGAATATAGAGGACAACAACCCAGAAAGTTGGAATCAACACGGAAGGGAACCTATAACCGAAAATGTATAACATCATCCAAACAAATATAGGAAGGGGAAGAGAGGCACATGACCTACTGGTAGCAACTGCGATGAGAGAAAAAATTGACATAATGATAGTGAGCGAACCAAATAAAAAAAAGTTAAGCGGGGAATGGATCAAAGATGGAGGATCAGACGCGGCCATCCTAGCAAGGGGGAAGTGTAAAGACAAGGTGGAAAGGTGGGGAACTCCCAAAGAAGGAATAGTGTGGGCTGATATAGGAGGTATGATAGTATACAGTTGCTACATCAGTCCAAACAGCGGTATAGAATATTATCGAGAGTGGATTGAAGAACTAGAAAATAGCTTAAGAAAACAGAAGAGCAAGAAAATCCTAATAGGAGAGGACAAATTCTAGAAGAAATGATTGCTACAGTAAATCTAACGATATGCAACCATGGCGACAGACCAACATTTGTAAGAGGAAGATCTAAGTCTCATATCAATATTACCATAGCAACGTGGGAAACAGCAGGAGTAGTGGGCAACTGGAACGTGACAGATGAAGAATCGCTGAGCCTACATAAATATATAAAATACAACACGATCGGAAAAGGGGAAAAAGAAGACACAAGAAAAAAAGGATGGAACGTGCGAAAGATGGACAGAGAGAAGATAAAAAGAGCCATGGAGGTAGAAGAAGTAACAGAAAGCGAAAAATAGAGGAAAGATGCAAACGATACTCGGAAAAACTGAGAAAGGCAGCGGAAGAAGCAATCCCCAGGTATAGGGAAGGAGGAAGAAAGGGACCGTACTGGTGGTGCAATAAGATAAAGGGAAGCAGGAAAAAAGCAATACAAACCGGAAGGAAGATCAAAAGACAAAAACGAAAACGGGAGGACACTGCAGATACAGAAGAAAAATTAAAAATGAACAGAAAAGCACTGAGAAAAGCGATAAAAGACAGCAAGAAGAGATGCTGGAAAGAAATAATAGATTCCATAGATAGGGACCCCTAGGGAAAACCTTACAAAATTGCAACGAATAAACTGGGAGAAAAATCAAAGGGAGTGTGCTTAAAAGAGGAGGAAGGGGAAAAAAAATAATTGAGAAATTGTTCCCAAAAGGAAGAGCGGTAAAAGAACCAACAGAGACAAGTGAAGAAGAGGAAGCAGATATGACAACAGTGGAGAAGATGAAACAGATCATAAGAAAACTACCTAACATTAAAGCACCAGGTTCGGACGAGATATCAGCGGAGATAGTGAAAGCAGCGTTAGAAGGAAACGAAATAGAACTAACACAAATAATAAACAGATGTCTAAATGATGGAACATACCCGAAATGTTGGAAAGAGGCAAACTTAGTGCTGATTGAGAAGAAGAAAGAAACAGGTAAATCAAAAACGTATAGACCAATTTGTTTAATCAATACATTAGCAAAGATAATGGAAAAAGTTATTGTGAGAAGAATAGAGATAGAAATAGTAGAAAGGGGTGGATGGGAAAGTGAACAATACGGATTTACCAAAGGGAGATCGACGCTAGGAGCTATCGAGAAGATAAAAGCGGCAGCAAAAGAAGCAAACAGCGGCCCACATAGGAAAAGACAGCATTGCATCATAATAGCGTTGGATATACAAAACGCGTTTAATAGCGTAGTATGGGAAGCAATTATAGAAGCAGCAAAAAAGAAAGAATTGACAAAGAAAACGATCAAGATAATATGGAGTTATCTACAAGGAAGAAACTTAGTGACCAAGAAGGATAAATTTAGACTGACCAGAGGGGTACCACAAGGCTCAGCACTAGGACCAAAATTAAGGAACTTTGTATATAATGAGCTTCTCGGAATGCGGCTGCCAGACGGGGTGACGATAACGGCATTTGCTGATGACTTAGCTTTAGTAGGTAGGGATGCAGACATAGAAGTACTAAAGGAAAGGCTAGAGTTGGCAATAAGTATGATAAAGAAATGGATGAAAAGCAAAGGGCTAGAATTAGCACAGCAAAATAAAGGTAGGTGAACAAATAATAACCACAGGGAAGAAGATTAAATACCTTGGAGTTACACTGGAAGCAAAAGGATGGAACGAACAGATTAAGGAAGCGGTAAAAGGAACAAAAAAAATGGAAAAAATGCATAGTAGGCTCATGCCAAACAAGGGAGGACCAGGACAAGATGCAAGAAGGCTAATAGCAACGGCGGCCAAAAGTAAACTACTGTACGCCGCAGAAACATGGGGAGATGCCTTAAAGACAAAAAAAAACAGAAAAGAAAAGAAATAAGAGGAGCCACTAGAGCAAGCTCGTTAAGGATATGTAGGGCTTACAGAACGGTGTCGCAAGAAGCGCTAGAGGTAATCGCGGCGACACTACCCGCAGACTTGATGGTAGAAGAAAGATTAAACATAAAGAAAATGGTAAATGAAAGAAATAGTAAACAAGAAGCAAAGAGACAAGCAAGAGATAATACAATGAAATGAAATGAAAAAATGGCAGACACAGTGGAAAGACGGAGAAAAAGGTGAATGGACAAGAGAATTAATACCAGAAATAAAGGAATGGGTAGAGAATAAACCGGAAACGTGTTACTATACAACACAACTACTCACCAGACATGGAGCCTTTGGAAAGTATTTACAAAATATAAATAAAATGGAGAAAGAAGAAAAATGTATATTCTGCCATGCAACATACGCTAATAAAGTGCGAAGCGTGGGAGAATGATAGGAAAGAGCTAGAGAAAGTATTGGAAAACAAAATTGATAAATCTTCAATAATTAATATTTGCCTGAATGACGAAAACAAATGGAGAGCATTAAGAAACTATGCAACGGCAGTAATGAGAAAAAATACAAAGAAGGTCAAGACAACTATGCCTACCAAGAAATGGAAGAGGAGAAAGTAGACAAGAAAAGAATATACAATGAAACATTTGTACCTACCAAAATTGCAGAAATAAGGAAAAAAAGAAAAGAGTTGCTCAAAGAAAGCAAACTGACGGTACTGACCAGAGAATTTCCAAATTGTAGATACGCCATTTTGAGGTTGACTGACAATGTAACCTTTGAAATGGTCAGAGTATACTTGGCAACCAGGGGATACGAAGAAATAATTCCAAATGGAGACTCAAGAATATCCTTAGAAGTTAAATTGGCAAATCTAGGATTACCAAAGGGGGTACACCTAATGGAGCTCCCCAAAATATTCATGAAAGAGAGAGGATACGCCGACAAAGAAGTGAATGAAGACTTAGAGAAACTAAGAAGCCATCTAAGGACAAATCAAACAATTAGGCTGAATAACAATAGAATGGCAGAAAGGAGAGATAAACGTCAGTATAGAACAGACAACAAATAGGGTATAGGGAGAGATGAGCCGGGGACAGCATGTGTTGCCGCAGCAGTCTGTGTGAATCCCACAAGGCCGAAACCAGCTCATCTCAAACTAATAATAGATTAGAGACAGACATGATAAAGACAAAATGACAACAGAATTAACGTAGAGAAGAAAACCGAAAGGTATTGCCCTGCGTTAGTTATTCTCAAGAGCCACTTGCTGAGACCACAACCTCACTACGTTCTTAAAAACAAAAAAAACAAAAAAAATAACTTGAGGGTATGAAACCCATAAAAAAAAATCTACAATTTTTTTAAGTTTTTTGCCATTTTTTAACTTAATCGCAATTTTTGTTTAAAAACCGCAATTTTAACTAAAAAGAAATAAATTTATTAATGAAATCAACCAAAAATTTTCCATAGAATCTAAATCTGGCGCCAGTTCAAGTCTATACCCTGTCTATAAGCCGCAAAAACCATAAAACCATATTTTTGTTTGTCAGTGGGCAAAAAAGAGAATTTTTTAACTTATTTTTATCCACCCAAGTTAACGTGTTTTGATGTAAATTAATTGGAAAATATAAATTTGTTTTGTGTATTTGGGTTTTAAGGGTCTAAAGCTCAAAAAATCTGCAAAGTAGGCCTATTCTTCAACATAAACTCTTACAAATGCACGTTTAGCCGCGCTCAGAGGAACAATACACCAAATATTATTAAAAATTTGAATTCTGGAGACAATTTTACATGGAAAATAGTCAGTGTTGTACTCATCGTCTATAGAAAAGTCCATCTAAAAAGAAATGTTTACAAAATTTTCAGGCAAAAAATGCGTTAAAAATTAATTATTATTTTTATATTTACAAAAAAATATTATAAACACAGTAGGGTGTGCAGATTTATGTTTGAATGCCAAAAATAATAAAATTTTCAAATTTTGGAAGCGAAAAAACTATCAAACAAAGAGTAAAATGGCCCAAAATTGGTTCAAACAACAAAAGATGTCTTTGTTAAACTTTTGAAATAAACTTAAAAAAAGATAATCCAAATAATCTTTAAGAAATATTAAATAAAAATAGTTTGATGCTGAACAATTTTTTTTTCTGGATGGGTTTTTCTTCGCCAGATAAGCACGACACTGACTATTTACCATGTAGAATTGTTTTCAAAATTCAATTTTTTAATAATATTTTGTGTATAGTTTCTCTGAAAACTGCTAAATGTGCATTTGTAAAAGTTTATGTTGAAAAATAAGCTTATTTTTGCAGTTTTTTTTTGAGTTTTAGACCTTTAAAACCTAAATACACAAAACATTTATATTTTCCAATTAATTTACATCTAAACACGTCAACTTTGGCGGTTAAAAAAAAATTAAAAATGCTGCTTTTTGCCCAGCCCACTGAGAACAAAAACATGGTTTTATGGCTTTTGCGGCTTATAGACAGGGTATAGACTTGAAATGGCGCCAGATTTGGATTCTACGAGAAATTTCTGATTGATTTCATTAGTAAATTTATTTTTTTGAGTTAAATTTGAGGTTTTTAAACAAAAAATGCGATTAAGTTAAAAATTAATGGGCCACTCCCAACATGGTCAATTTTAACTCTAAAAAAAATTCAACTTATTGTTTCAAAATCTAAATCCAAGGTATCATCAGTACAAAATATTCAACTAAACAACGAATTCATATCTAAATCTTATTCAATTTGTTTTACAATATCACATAATCTTCTCTGGAGCAAACATGTTGTCGGCATAGCTTTGAGTATCTAAAAAACTAGGATTTCTTAATAGAAGTAAAAAGTTTTTTACTTCTGTCCAACTTTTATATATATATATATATAAAACTTATTACTTTGTTCTTGTAATGAATATTGTTCCCAAGTATGGGGAAGAGCATTGGAAACTACACTATCTCTTCTAAACTTTATTCAGAAACAAACTATTTGGATCATTTCCAATCCAAAATAACTAATGACTTAGATACTTTACAACACAGGCGTAATGTTGCTGATCTTTGCATTTTCCATAGATATTTTAATGGACATTGTTCAAACGAAATACAAGACATTTTGCCATCTAAACAAATATTTACTTGTAGCAAGCCAGCAGTTCTAACAAACATTCACGGACAGTTCAGAGATGTAGACCGAAACTTTTAGGAAAAATTTCTTTAACCTTACTATCGACAAATGGAATAAACTTTCCAATTCAGTTCATTCCCGAGACTTATAATCAACAAATATTCAAAGTCAATGTTCACAGACTGCTCAAATCTAGTCTTCAATGTGATAGTTTCAGCGATAGTTTC
>OZ010747.1:91588938-91763938 GCA_963932245.1 Tachinus rufipes | reverse complement strand
TCTGATGATAAAATTTTAATATTAAACTAAATTATTACAAAAATGTGTTAATTATATTTAATAAAAAATTTAATCATTCATAATTTAGTTTTCCCACATTACGCACGTACAAGTTAAGACTTAAAATTTAATTTATATTTTATAATTATTAGTTAATATACAATAAAGAATCAACTTATTAACAATGTTAAAGTTATGGTTTACTTTAAACCAAAATGTTGTAGAATCTATTAACCGCAGCTTCCTCGATAAAAGAAAGGTACCACCTAGATTTGAACTCGGATCGCTGGATTCAAAGTCCAGAGTGCTAACCGTTACACCATGGAACCGATAATTATTAAATTTCATTACAATTATAAAGTAATTATAGTGCATAATGACTTGTCATAACTGTATCATCGTGCAACAAGCACAATTTCATATCTATTTTCTACAAGTTTAAATGTTGCACACAAGCTTTTTACTAAAAGTAAAAAATGGGTTTTTGTACAAGTTGTACATTATGCATTTTCTACGGATCTAATACTTACAATGTACACAAGAAGAATTAAATTAGTTTCGGAAAATGCTATATCAGTTCTGCTTTGACATTTGTAAAGTAAACAGATTCAAAATACACGTCGATAAGACATAAATTTGCTATACTCGTCAAGAACCCTGAAAAATTGTTTCGATTTTTTGCGTAATAATTTGTCGGTGGTGTTGACGCATCGTAAATTTAGAAGTAAATTTCCTGGTCGTCCAAAACCAACTAAGGAAACACTCCGGCGTTTAGCTGCTTGCCTAGAAGAGTGTGGATCAACACAAGACTCTGTCATGTTTGGGCGGCCCCGGAGCAGCCGTTCTGCTGAGAGTGTTGCGGCTATGGCTAAAGATGTCGCAGAGGACCCCGGAGTATCGACCAGACGACGAGCCATGCAATTGAGCATCAATCGGCGGCTTTTATAAAGAATTTTGGTAAAGGACTTAAAGATGTTCCCTTTAAAAGTGCAGTCAGTGTATCAGCTCCTAGCCGTTGACCGCCAAGCGTGTGTAACCTACGCTCAAGCCATCCTGAATCTCGACTACAAGGAAGACAACTTTTTATCTAAAATCATCATGAACGACGAGGCCCATTTTCATCTCTGTGGATACGTGAATAAGCAGAATTATCGTCTCTGGGTACCAAAAATCTTCGTGTAACACACGAAAAACCATTACACCCGCTCAAAGTTACTGTATGGTGTGGTGTTTACGTTGGAGGCGCCTAGTTTTTTTTTAAAACGCCGCGGGTCAAACGACTACTGTGAACGGCGAGCGCTACAGAGCCATGCTCAACCACTTTCTTCTACCTCATCTAGACAAATTGGGACTGGAGAACATGTGGTTCTAACAGGATGAAGCAACGGCGCATACAGCACGGCCCACATTCGAAATTCTAAGGGCTGCATTTTCGGATCGCCTAATTTTTTGTTTTGGTTATTTGCATTGGCCGGCAAGATTGCCCGATTTAACCGTTCTAAACTTTTTTTGTGGAGTTTCTTGAAGTCACGAGTCTATGTCAACAAGCCTCAGACTTTTGAAGCCCTCAACGAGAATATCTGTCAGGAATGCGGGAACCTATCGCCGGAAGTTCTGGCAAGAGTGAAAATGCCATAAATCGAGCCCGTATGGTTATCAATTCTGGCGGCGGCTACTTGGCCGATATCATTTTTTCTTACATAATAAAAAAAAATTTAGACATCAAATAAACACAATCCAAAAGCAAAACAAAAGTTTTCATTTATTAAAAAAATTACAGTCAAACAACATCGAGTGACAACTTTTGCGCCACCTAGTATAAGTTATCTGTCACTTTAATAGCTTTGTGCTTAATAGGCATTTTTATCCTAAAAACCTACCATAGCTTTTTAAGACTTAAAAGTTTTGCATTAGATTTGCTGACCATTACAATCTAGTCACCAGCAGTAATACATTTGATAAACTTTGACTTTGTTCAAGTTTTAGCTTAACATTGGTTACTAGAAAACAAAGTAAGGAAAAACTGCTTGCATCTAAGATTGTTAACAAAGACAATTGTCTTACTACCAGCGGTTAGCTAATCAATCAATAACACACAGAATCTTTTAAACAAATAGGCTAAAGAACAGCAACTGTTAGTGCAGGATGTACCAGATCGACTCAAACAGAAAGCAGTTGAAGCAGCGCAAAAAATAGCAAATAGTTCCTGTTTTGCAATAAAATACTGTGGTTGTTTAAAATTAACAATGATTACAAAAAAATTACAAGTAGCTGTACTGATTAATAATGTGAAATATATTACATTAGAAAAGTGATATTAGTATCCAATCAACCAATAGTTTTATCCTCTAACTGGATAACCAAAAGAAGCTAACAAATTGTCTTGGATGTCACACCCATAAAGCAAACAAGAAAAAATAACAACAAAAAATCCCATAACAAAATAATCTTAAACTTAGTCAGCCAAACCACCTTAACAACATACAACGTTTTAAGAAAAAGCGCAAGCTAGTTAAAAAAATCAAGTTTTACACACTACCAAAGCTTCAGTGCAAAAGAAATCCAAAATAATCTACCAATACCTAAGCTAGCAGCCTAACGTATTACTAAAACTAGCACCACATGTCTGCAACATTAATGCTGTCCAATTAAGACAACCAAAAAATTGGCAATCATGTCTCTGCTATGCTCACCGTTGACTGTAACGTTCCGACCATTATTATCGTTCCAAATGCGATAATTTTGCCTGTTGACATAACCATTTAACCAAAAGTGTGCTTCATCACTAAACAAAATTTTCCAATGAAATTGTAGATCAATAGCAATGTTTTTCTCGGCCCATTTACTAAATGTACGGCGCAAACGATGATTGTGTGGCTCCAATTTCTGTATAAGTTGAATCTTGTAAACTAATAAACCAAGATCTTTATGCAAAATTTTCCAAGTGGATAGACACAAGTTTAATTGTTGAGCACGATGACGAATTGACACATTTGGATCATCGTTGCACACTATCAACTACTTCTTGTGACCACACTGTACGACGTCGTACTGGATACTTATTATCGTTTAAATTAAACGTTTTGCTAAAACGATGCACAGTTTCTTAAATTAATCGGTCTAATGGACGATTATGAGCATTATACAATGCACGTAATGTCTAATGAGTTTCTCAAACTGAACCATGTTTTTCAAAATAAATTTGAACAATTTGCAAACGTTGCTCCAGCGTGAGTTTATTCATGATAAATTGTCAAACCAAACTAACTTAAAAAAAACGAGAATACAGATAAGAGTGTTGCCAATTTAAAGTTCACTGCCTCTAAAAATACTCCACCCTACTTGTAAAAGCAACCATTTTACGACCATCTAAAACATCTCATTGCACCAAAAAGGCGGTACAACTTAAGACCAAAAGATTGAAATCTGCAGTAATTAAAAAAATGTCTTGGTTAGTCAAGCTTCTCCAGATATCTCTACTTGTTCTTGTTGTTGAAAATCGGTTTCGAAGAGCAACACACCGGAAAACCCAATTTACGTTCTGTATTGTTTTTCTCCGTTGTTTTTCCTATCCCTCAATCCATCTACGCCAACATCAAATTATTGTACTAACATTTCTGCCAATTCGTTGAGCAATATCAAAAATTGACAAACCTACTTCTCTGAACTCGATTACACTACCTCGTTTATCGTTTAACAAACTAATTTGCACAATAAAATTGTATTATCAGCACAGTTAATTTTCAAAAATAGTAATAAAATTTCTTATATTTTTATACTACAAGGTGAATTGATAAAAATTGCTTTCTTGGTGTTTTCTAACTTTTAGCGGGTAATATAGTAGACATAATATAACCGGCTAAAAACGTATCAAATGTATGCCACAGTCACGAATAACCTATATCCTTATTTTCCTAAAGAATCTGATTATAACCTATTGAAAAGAGTAAAACTCTATTCATAAAAAGTTAAAAATAACAAACTTCAGTCATAAAATATTTAAATATTTTTATAAAGAACCAAAATCAGTCCAAAAACGGTTTTCAAGTGCAAAATGCTGTTTATTAAATGTAAAAATAACAAAATCTAGCCTTGAAACATCAAAATACTGTCAGAAAGCAATAAAACCTAGCTTTAAAAAACAATATTTTTTTTCAAAAATTCTCAAAAATATCTAAATCTGGCTATAAAATATTAAAATATTGTTAGAAAACAGCAAAATCCGGCCATAAAAGTCAAAAATAGCAAAATTAGGTCATAACTTTTAAATATTTGTCAGAAAGTTAAAATCGGCCATGAACAGTTAATAAATGCATTTTTTTAATAAAATGCCTAAAATAGAAAAACTTGGTAATAAAATATCAAAATATTGTTAATAAATAACAAAATCTAACTATAAAACACCTGAAAAATGTTCTAAATATTGTTATCAGGCACCAAAATCCGGCTATAAAACTATTGGAAAATGTAAAATTTCACTTATAAATTGTCAAAAAAGCAGATTCCAGCCAAAAAATATCAAAATTTAAATTTAAAAAAAAAATAGTAAAATCCGCTTATGAAATATCCACATATTGTTAAAAATAACCAAAATCTCGCTAAAAACAGTTAAAAAAAGCAAAATTCTATTAATAAAAAGTAAAAAATAACTAAATGCGGACATAAAATATTAAAATATTTTTAGATGTAATCAAAATTCGGCTAACAATGGTTCAAAAGTGCAACATATTTATAAAACGTCAGAAATAACAAAATTCGGTCTTAAAACATCAAAATAAAAAAAACAAAATTTGAACATAAACTGTTAAAAAAACATAATTTTGTTATGATTATGTTAATATACATTTTTTAAATAAAATTTGGCTATAAAATATTAAAACATCGTGCTCAGTTTACAAACTTTGTTTTTTTTATATAACTGACGCTTGAACATTGTATCTTAATTAAATAACACTAATTCTAGAAATAAAATTTACAAAAAGACAAACTGCAAACGCATAATTATTCCCCGTTTTTTGTGCGTCGTTTTTGGCAGCGGCACGGAACAGGCTTGTGGAACTGACACCATACCACTCTCTCAGGTTTTTCAGTCAGGACGTGCGTCCTGGACCTTTCTGGACCTAGTCTGCCTTGGATTTTGCCTTGCATGACGTTCTGCAAGATAACATGTTCAAAGTATTCCAGCTTGCGTTCGTTTCTTGATGGTAAACATAATCTCTGGTTGCTTCTGGAGACGGGCAAGCACCTCGGTGTTTCGAATTCTGTTTACCCATGATATTTTAAGCAGGCGACGGTAACACCACATTTTGAACGCTTCAAGTCGGCTACACATTACCTTTGTTAAAGTCCACCCTTCCATTCCGTAGTACAGAATTGGAAAGACGTAGCACCGCAATAAACGAATACTTGCTGAATCTGTTAGTTACTTATACTGAAGTTTGCTGAAAGCTCACCATCCTTGCTAATTTTTTGTTTAGGTCTAAGATAATGTTGCCATCACTGTTTAACAAAAGTTCCGCGTTCCAATTACGTTTTCTAATTCCATTTTTGTGTAGATTTAAAGTGTCGTGTTTTGCATCTAAGTTCTCGATTTTGTCACATTTTTCAAAAAACCAGCTATACTTTGTCTTTTTTGTAGTGTAAACTTGACAATCTTCTGTAATTGTGCAACCTTAAGGGCCTAAACCCCAGTGCACAAGCATATCCCAACGACTGTTACGTTTAAGACTTTAATGCCAAATACGGTGTTAACATACAACTCAAGGCATCATGCCAGTGTATGAATAACCATCTTTTAAAGCCTAGTACAACTGTCAAGTACATCAATGACCCCCCAATGACAGTGTACGTTGTTCTACACACCTGCTTGGCTTCTGTGTGATCAACCTCAGACAGTTGTGAAGTACTTTAATGACTTCTTGCCAGTGTACTTTTTTACACCCCAAAGACCCACTCCCTCAGGTTCTATACTACCTGTACATATAACAAATCATTACAATATATTAATTACTATAAACAATGTTAACAAAAACCACTGTTTACAATTTTTGCAGGTGCAAAATTCTATTTATAGAATGTCAGAACAAACAAAATTTGGTTATAAACCACAATTTAGTCTTAAATTGTTTAAAATACAAAATTTGACCAAAAACGGTTAAAATTCTGTTCATAAAATGTCAAAAATAACAAAATCGAACCTTGATATTTTAAATAATTGTCAGAAAATACCAAAATCCAGCAATAAACTTCATGAAATCTCAAAAATAGCTAAAACCTCAAAAATTTTGTTTAAAAGATCCAAAATCTGGTCATAAACTGTTAAAAAGTTAAAAAAATTTATTTATAAACTGTCAAAATTCTATATAAAAAATCAAAAATCCGTTTATAAATTATTAAAATATTTTAAAAATGTAGACAAAAACGCCAAAATCAGCTTTGAAGTATCAAAAACATTGTTTGAAAGATCCAAAATCCGGAATAAACTGTTGAAATGGGCAAAATCCGGCAATCAAATTTTAAATAATTGTCAAAAAGCATCAAAATCCGTCCACAAATTGTTAAAAATTGTAAAACTTAAAAATAAATTTTCAAAAATTGCAAAAACCAGGTTTGAAATATCAAAAATATTGTTAGAAAACACCAAAATTTGGCATAAACTGTTGAAAAGTGCAAAATGCAGTTACAAAATTTTAATAAATTTTCTGAAAGCAACAAAATTAAAAAAAAAAAAAAAAATGGCCAAACTTGCAAAAAAAAACATAATATTACAAAGTAAAGTTAAATGGCATTAAACATTTGAAACATATTAAACCCATCTGGTCGTTAAGTAGGGTTCTTAAAAACTATTTAAATAGTTTATTTAAATTCAAACTTTAGAAGCTTTATGCTTATGTAGTTAGTGAAAGTTTAAACGATTAGCAAAAATATTGAAATTTAGCTCTACAATAATAATATAACATCAAAAACTTGACAAGAAAATTCCAAATCTGTAATGAAGTACAAAATCCAACTATAAAATGTCAAAATCACTAAAATTTTGCCAAAAGCTTAGAAATCACTTAAAAAAATTCTAAAATTCGGCTATAAAACGTCTTTAATTATAAAATGGCAACATAAAATGCCAAAAACCCGACCAAAAAAATTATAAATGAAAAAAATTAATAAATGCGGCTATAAAATGTCAAAAAAAACTAAAATCCGGCCACAAAACTCAAAGATTGTAAAGCAAAATAATAAAATCCAGCTATAAACTGTTAAAATGATTAAAATTAGTTTAAGTGAAGTGCCCACCCATCAGCAAGTGTTCTGGTCACCCTGATATAAGCGTTGTAAACTGCTGTTATGTTTATAGTTTGGTTTTTGTTTCTGAAGATTTGGTCCATATAAGCAGCTAGTTCAAACCGGCGGTTTGTTTAAACCAAATCTACTATACATGTGCATCAGTATCGTAGATGAGATTTTTTAGCATCACCAAAAAAAGCGTACACAATTTGATACTAAACTATTGAAAACTGCAAAACTCTGTTGACGGTTAAAAAGTGCAATTTTTTTTTTAAATTTAACATCAAATATAACAAAATCTGTCCGTAAAACGTCAAAATATTAGCAGATAACACCAATATTCAAGCATAAATTTATGAAAAGTGTAAAAAATTTAAAAAATCTTATAAATAGCATAAAAAATATGAAAATTCGGCTTTAAAATATCAAAATCCGGCTATGAAACATCAAAATCCGGCCACAAAACTGTTGAAAATGTTATATTCTGTTCATAAAATATCAAAATTAGAAAAATCCAGCAATGAAATATCAAAACATTGTTTAAAAACTTGAAATCTGGCCATAAACTGAGAAAAAGTGTAAAATTCTATTTATGAAGTGTCAAAAAAAGTAAAATACGGCCATAAAATTTAAATATTGTCAGAAAAGACAAAAATTGACCCATAAACTGTTGAAAAATTTAATAAAATATTAAAAAATAGCAAAATCCGTCCTTGAAACATCAACATATTGTTAAAAAACACTATATTTTGGCCAAAAAACATCATTTTGGTGGTTTCTACCAATATGTGTTAGAAACCACCTAGTGGGTAGTTTTGAAGAAACTTTTGGTCTTTCCCAGGTTTTGGGATGTTGATTACTTGCAAGCCTTTCCAAGCTTTTGAAAAGAGCCGTCTACGTAAAATTGTTTTAGGAATATTATAGTTTTGTGCAAGAATGATTTCAGAGCTCTGTTTGGAATTTTGTCAGGGTCTGGTTCATATTAAGTTTTGATATAATTTTTCTAATTTGAGAAAGTCGAACGCGGTATAACGTCGTCATTGTCCACAAAAAAATTAATCACTTCTCTGTGGACGCTTTCGACGTGCTGCAAATCTGCGATCTCTATCATAAAAGAATATTAGAGATTGAAGCTGAAATCAAATGCATTGGTTTTTCCTTTGATGGAGTATTCTTGCCATGGATGACTGCAATAGAGATTCTTTCTTCATATTCTGTGGTTGATTCCAAAATTTAGTGCCAGCATTGATTTTTGTGCAACCTTATGACCTTATAAACTTCTTTATGAAAAGAGATTTAAGTGCGGGATAATCTTAAAGGGGGTCATCAGCGCGAACCTGATAAGTTTTAGAAGCCTTTTCTGTGGCTTTGTGATTCTGATTAATTAGTAAATCGACGGCTCGTTTAATGTTTGCAATCATTCTTATTATTATTCTTTCCGTAGAATTCTAGTAATACTGGGTTGTGGACGGAGCTTAGTTATCCTAATATTGTTCTTGAGTATTGATTCATCAAGAACGTTTCCTCTGTAACCAATGAAACTGTAATAAGTGGGTTTGTCTGGACCCAGAACTTGATAGCTTATTAACTTAACGTTTCTTGTTATTGGCTTGGGCAACCATCATTTTGGTGTAATCCTTACATTTTTGAAAATGTTGGGGGAATGAGGGCTGGAGCAAAAAGCACATTTCAAGGTGTGCTCTTTAGATTGACTTCCTTGATTTTTTCTTCCATTTCCGCAAGGTTTATCTCCTCATTAATGATGGGGCCATTAAGTTGATGGACGCCACCAGTCTCTGGATGATGGCATTCAAAGCCTGGAGTTGATGTTTGAATTTGAAATCGTTTCTATCATCTCTAGCACTTGGTGCCCAAGGATTTTTTCAGCTTTGTCCATAGCCGCGGACTTGATCCTGACATGTGTGAGTTTCTTCCCTTTTTTGTTTGCTGCACGGATAGGCCATTTGTCATGTGTCTTTTGGCTTAAAGGGCCGGCAGAATTAACCGCTAGCGGTTAGGGCCTAATAATTAGAATTAAAAGTCTAAACTCTAGGACTTTTTTTGACATTTTATGAACTGAATTTTGCGTTTTCAATTATTTTAGGCAAAATGTTTGTTTTTCTTTAATACTTTATGACCAAATTTTGTTAATATTGACATTCTATAAATAAAATTTTACACTTTTCATCAGTTTCTGACAATTCATTGATATTTCATGTCCAGTATATAACTTGTGTTTTTTTTTATATTGTTATTTGCCAGTAGATGATGCCCAAGTGGAGCTTGGTGAAGACTAGATCACTTTTAAAGTCGTTTAGGGTCTTTTGGATTTTCGAAAGCGGAGCTAATTTTCTCATTTTTTTACTTCTTTTAGTGCAAAACAAAGTAAGATTTTAAAATAAACATGAAGGGAGCGGGCTGTGGCTTGTAAACCCTCCTGAATTAAATGTACGCCACTGTTCCACAAAGTGTTAAGATGCTTATAATGTATTTTTGGTTAATATTGTTGTTTTAATGCGAACTAAGTAGCTCTCAAATGTTACCAGTTAAACCTGAAGTGATCCAGACTGTACCTGAAGTGTTCCATACTGTACCTGAACTGTTCCAAGCTGTTCATTAGTTTGCTGAAGTTTAGAATTACACGTAAACTGTTCTAAGATGTCAAATAAAATTGATTTGTTTTAAAACACTCGAGTGTTCTCAGTTGCTCTTGAATTGTATCCAAATATAGTGAGCTATTTTAAACTCTTACAATGTATTAAACATTGGTCTAAAATGTAACGGAGCTTTTTCCAACTGGACTTACAAGTGTTCCAAATTGTTTTTGAGTGTACTCAGTTATTTCAGTTCAAATTAATCTGTTTTAATGTAGTTTAAGTTTTTCTCTAATCAACAGCTTTAATCTGAACTGTTCCCAAGTGAATCTAAGCTGTTTCTAAGTTTAATCAACCGTTTCAAATTAATTTTAAACTTTTTAGTGTGCTAGAAACATCTCTGAAGTGTACTAAAACTGTTCCCAACTGCACCTAAAGTGTTCCAAGTTGTTTCTAGGTTGTACTAAGCTATTTCAAGTTAAAATTAAACTATCTCAATGTAATTTAAGTTTCTATCACGTGTTCCCATTTGCACCTAAACTGTTCTCAAGTGTTTCCAAGTGCAATGAGCAATTTGTAATTAATATTAAACTCATCCAATAAATTGAAAGTTGTTCCAGTATTCCAAGATGTACAAGAACTCTAAAAATGCTCTAAGCTGTTCCAGGGTGTACTAGGTTTATTTTATTTTAAAAAAGTAATTTAATTTTAAATATTTCCAATGTATTAGGAATTGTTCCAAAGTGTATCAAAACTGTTTTTAACTGCACCTAATGTGTTCCAAGCCGTTTCGAGGTATTCTAAGCTATTAATCTCTTTTAATGTAACTTAAGTATCTCTCAAATCTTCCCAGTTGCACCTGAACTGTTCTTAACTGTATCTAAAGTGTTCTAGCTGTTCCAAAATATATTTAAACTGTAACTCTAATTCTTAAATGTACTAAAGTGTTATTATGTAATATTGAGCTTTTTACCATATTGGGAGTTCTCAGTTACACCTAAATTCTTTTCAACTACACCTAAGGTGTTCCAAGCTGTTCCCGGGCGTAATTGATCTGTTCCGGTGCAATTTGAGTTTCTGTTAAGTGTTTTCTGTTGCGTCCTAACTATTCCTATCTGTACCTTCTCTGCATTCCAATTTGAGTTGCTCCCAAAGTCTTCTCAGTTACACCTAAACTGTTCTCAAGTGTATATGAACTGTTTCCAAGTTTAGTGAGCTATTTCAAATTCATTTTATGTTCTTCTAATGAATTTGGAATCTAAAACTGTACCTAACTGCAGCTTAAATATTCCAAACTGTTCCTAGGTTGTATTGAGCTATTTTAAGCAGTGGCGTAGCTAAGATTTTTAGGCCTAACCGTAAAGTATTAAAAATTAATCGGTTTTGAAAAAATAGGGTATTATTTAACTTAACCGCTGGAAGGTTTTGAATAAACTTTGCAGGGGCCCTTAATATGCTCGTGATCTTTTCCGCATTACAGAATCCTTCTTACAGATAGGTACGTCACTGAATAATTGTAATCAGTGTATAATTTTGTATCTACCCAAAGCCCATTTTCGGTCCTTGATACACTATTGGTTATTTAGTTCTATATTTATTAAAACATATAAAACGTTATAAATCATTCTAATTAACATTTATTCATGATCAAAGTAATAACTAACATAAATTATTACACATTTAATCATTAAAATAATTTTGTATCGTATCATAAAAACTAGTTTCGCAATAAATAAATATTGATTGAATTATAATTAAAAATGTATTACATTTTGGAAATAACCGAGAGTTAGATCTTTATGTAAATATTATTCTAACTTTTAACCTAATATACATTATCCAATTACGCTACGAAAATACGATTTATGTATCCACTAATCACACATTTTAGACAAAATTGAAAAAAAAATTTGAAAAATGCTTCTAAAATTTATGTATGGTTTTTTCTATGAATACAGCGCCAAATATGCCGACGTTTAAAATGTGCACATCATAAAACATACAAGAAGGGCACCTAACCTAGAATCTGTTATGACATCATTAAAAAAATATTCATAATAAATATATAAATACAGCGCCAAATATTGCCAAATATTTAGAATGTCTGGTAGCTGCTGCAATGTTCGCAAATGGCGCTTATACAGTTTAAAAAAAAAATACTTCCATTCTGTACTGAAATATGTCATACAAACTTTTTTGCTTTTGTTGAATGGTGGTAAATCCTTCCTAATCGTGAGTTATGTTGTTTGGGACTACTTTGCTTTAGTAAATGGGCTTGCATTTTTATCTGCGGGTAAGTCTAGTGCCGATGGTTTCCTCAGCAGGCACCTGTTGGTGGAGGATAGAGTCACCCTTGTTGTCCGAGGGCGAGTGTTCAGCTGGGAGTTTATTGTTGAGAGATTAGGTCACTTCCTTAATTTTTCTTCTAGTTAAGCGAGGTGCAACTACTCGTTGATGATGGGGGGATTGGGGGTGGTAACAGTGGGAGCCATTAAGTTGATAGATGCCACCAAACCATGAATGGTGATTCAGGGCCTGGATTTGACATTCAAATTTGGAAGCCATTACTTTCATCATCTCCATCACTTGCTTTTTGAAAAAATCTTTGAATTCACTACATTTATATCTTAGCATTAGTTTCTGCGTTATTGTACACATCTTTAAAATTGGCAAATTCTTCATTATAGTTATCTTCTTCTTCCACTTGAGTGGCACTATGGATTTTAAAAAACTGATCATATGCACTGTTAACCCATTAATATGATAACTTTGTTGGTTTTGGCATTTTGATATAATGTTGGTGTTGTTTTTCCTGCCACTGGATTCCTGGTAGGAGCGGTAACGGTAGTTTTGCTCACTCAATCAACGGTATCGATAAATTTCTGATTGAATCCAATTCGAAGGACCAATATTAGGTGCTAACATTTGATAATGGTGACAGCATTTAAAGAATTGATTTATTTAACCATGCGGTTGTAAAACGCCTGCTTCCAGTTAAATACAAGTTTGAAGAGTTTTGTAAAAGAATAACAAACACTCGGCCGAGTGGGTACGCACTATAACTCAAACTTCTTGCTGGCATCTGGCTGGTAGTCACAATCTGGAGTGATTTACCTACAAGCCCAAGTGTTGGTTATCAAATGATTGTATATCACCTTCTCCTTATAATTATATTTTAAAATAAACCTTTCTGACTCATCGCCTGCAACTAAAGAATCGTTCTAGGTGTAGTGGATTCAATCATAGTTTTAAAGAACTTTTTTTTTAAATTAAATTAACGATGTTTTGTTGTTTTAATGAATAATTAAATAATTACGCAATAAATCATTCATAAGACTAGTTGCATGAGAATCATTAATAAATAAAATTAAATAATTTAAAAATTATTATATCTGAGGATTTACATATATGTATAATTCAAATACGTTGTTAACACTAAATTATTATGTCAATAACTCGAGAAGTTCTAGTACTAAAGCACCAATAAAAATTGCACTTAAAGATTAGATTTTTAATTGATTATTTCCGCACTCTATACAATTGATAGTATAAATTAACGCCTTTTATAAATGCGATGATAAATTTAATATTATCTTTTTATGAAATCATATATTGTTATAATTGATATAATTGGACTACTACTATTTACATTTGTCCATATAGTAGATGATTATAATTATAATTTATAATATATGCACACGTTTGGCTTACTTTCTAATTCATGTTTCATCTCAGAATTTAAACAAACACAAACATTTCTTATAGGTTCCATGGTGTAATGGTTAGCACTCTGGACTTTGAATCCAGCGATCCGAGTTCAAATCTCGGTGGAACCTTCTTCTTTTAATAGTTAAATGTTGAAAAGAGTTTTTTTTAATTTATTATTGACTAATACTTTAAACTAATTTGTTTAAAATTCATAATAGTAAGAAAATAATAATTAGTTTATAAAACAAATTTTAGAAAAAATTCAAACCAAAATAAATGGCCCATGAGGGGATCGAACCCGCGACATTCGCGTTATTAGCACGACGCTCTAACCAACTGAGCTAATGGGCCAGATAATCAATTTATTGTACCTTACTTTCTCTATTTAAATTTGTAAAATAATCGATTTATTGCAGCCATGTTTTCTCTATTTAATTTTGCAATTAAAATAATAATAAATTTATAATAAACTTTTAAAATTAATAAATGATGTATTTTATTCAGTAAGAAACACATACATGTGTTTCAGGATATGCACCACTCATCAGTGTGCCTAGCATCTCACTGGTCAAAGAGACAATTTACATAAAGTTAAACATTTTACAAAATACACTCTAAACCAAATTAAATGGCCCATAATGAAATCAAAATATAATAATTAAAAAATATTTGTCAGAAGTGGGATTCGAACCCACGCCCTCAGAGAGGACCAGAATGCTCGAAACCTGCATCTACAGGCAAGGGGAACCTTGAGTCTGGCGCCTTAGACCGCTCGGCCATCCTGACTTTGTATCAGGAATAACTTTTTAATAAAGCGAATTTATAATTTGATTTTTAGTATTGATTACAAAATAATTTTATGGCCCATGAGGGGATCGAACCCGCGACCTTCGCGTTATTAGCACGACGCTCTAACCAACTGAGCTAATGGGCCAAGTTATCTTATTAATCTGATTAATAGTAAGCGATGAGTAATTGTAAAAATATTTGCATTATAAAATAGATTAATAAATGAGTAAAGTTCAATACGTTATGTTAATCAATGCATTTCAATGTCAATACTGAGTAATTTATGTACATAATAATTATGTTGAAATACTGAGTTTCCAACTTAATCTGCTGCGACGATTATAGTGAATTTTTATGAAAGAAGAAATAATTACAGAGTAACATAAATTACATACCACAAATAGAGCATCCAATTTGAACAAGCTGGCTCCTCAACCCGTTCCTAGGTTTCTCATCTTGCTCGAAGACATACGTATGGGTATCACCTTGCGCTGTTTTGATGATCTTATGATTATTATCTTTCATTGTGTCCGTTAAAACTTACAGGAACCTTAAACAAAATATTAACTTTTAAAATTGTACCATTTTAAAACTCTAATCAAATAAAATTACACTTCTGTTGATATTAATCATACTGATATGAGTTTCGCAAACAATCAATATTGATTGTTGTTATTCACACAATTGAATACATTCTAGCTATCAACTTAAATATTATTTAACTGTTACAATAATATATGTTTCATATGATTGCAATTTATTAACAATAAATGCAAGTCAAGGTGTATACTAATTTTAATTATACATTCTTATCGCAGTCAGAACAATGCATTTAATAACATTTTTGCTATTTCGACAAATTCTATAGATGTAAACAATTTTAATATTGATATTTACATTCCATTTACTGAGTGCGATTTGTTTGAAGAAATCTTAATCATTATAATTTTAAATAAATAGAAATTGTAAGTGAAAAATATAATGCATAATGGGAGTTTTACTTTCTAGTTAAATGGCCTTTGTTATAGATGATTGTTTAGTTGTGCACGTTCAAATGATAAAACTTTATTATCAAAATGAGTGTTTGTTACTGCAAACGTGATAGTCCTTCACAGTCGATTCTTCAACTTTGGTGGCCAAATTTGAGACGACGGGTTCGGTAAATAATCAGCCAAAACCTGTACTTTCAAGAAACGCAAGATCGGCGGAGAACATTGCCGCGGTTTGTGAAAGTGTACAGCAAAACACGAAGCGGTCGATTCCTTGCCGTGCACAAGAACTCAGGCTTTTGCAGACTTTAATTTGACGAATTTTGCGCCAAGACTTAGGCCTATTCCAAATCTATTTAACCCAGGAACTCAAAGTTCATGACAATAAACAACGCTCTTTGTGTCGCTGACTGGGCTTCAAATCGTTTGGAAGAGAACCCCAATTTTGGCGGAAAATTATCTTTAGCAAGAAGACGCATTTTTGGATGAATGGCTATGTTCACAAGCAAAATTGCCGTATATGAGGCGACATCAACACACACAAGGTTCACCAGGTGATAATGCATTCTCAAAAAGTTACCGTTTGGTGTGGATTTTAAACCGGCGGCGTCATTGGTCCGAAGTTTTTTAAAAAGACGTAGGTGAGGCGGTCACCGCTACAAAATGATGATAACCAATTTTTATGGCCCAAATTGAACTATATGGATCTAGATGACATGTGGGTCCAGCAGGACGGCGCCACTTGCTACACAGCTGACGCCACAATTGACATTCAGCATAAACGTTTTGAAGGTAAAGTTATCTGTTGAAAGGGTGATGTGAATTGGCCACCAACGGTTTCTTAAAGTCGCAGGTCTATGCAAATACACCACAATCGACCAATGCCCTAAAGATGAACATAACTCGCTCAAATTCAGCCGGATCTATGCGGAAGAGTCATTAAAAATCCGTGCCACCATAAGAAGCCGAGGCGGGCATTTTAACGATGTCATATTTCACACTTAATGGCATACATGAGCCTTTCAAATCAAAAAAAAAATTTTGTTAGTATCTCACGCTCAGCTTGTTTTATTCCTTTTCAACATCTACCCGCCCTTATTGAAAAACCTTTTACAATAGTCTATGCGGACAATATTGCCATGGTGGTTAGGAGCAATAGAGGACAGCGCAAATTGGGCGTACTATATGATTAAAACAAGATGGGCTTACAGCTGGCAGCACCCCCATAGGGAAGGGCAATAGCTAATCAAACGCAACGCTCTTTCTCTTTTAAAGATCGTAACCTTGCCGTGGTTATGGGGCTTGCGTGTTTCTTCTTGAAAGTGGTCAGTGGGTCCGGTCGGGAAGGAAACTTTCTTCTATAGGACAACAAGCTGCTAAGATACAAAGAGCGAAGTTCCAGACTAATTACGATCACCCTGCAACGTAGTAGTCGCGCTGAAGGTATGTGGTTTGAGTATCCACGTGTTTGTGCCGTGCGTGGAAACCCGTAAGAGAGGATGAAGGGGTCCTGGTGGCTGAGTCACCCTACAGATGCGTCTCTAGAGCTTGGCAACACTCCACTTTGGCCTAAATTTCTTCTTAAACGGGAGGTCGAGACTAACCCATCTCGATCAATCGGAAGCGTTGTCTAGTCAGATGGCCGACAGGGTGAGTCCGCACACTTATTGGTTTGGTGTGCGTCACTTGCTTATATAAACCCATCTTTGGGGCTATATTTCTCTGGTAACCCTGGCGATCTATTGTAGACGTCCCCAAATTTGCGGAGAAATGAATTTTAGTCTCTCAACTATGGACAACCAAAATTTCAAAACCAATCTATCAGGTGAATCTTCGGATACCCTACAAATCACAGACTCGGTGGGTGCATCTACGGATACCCCATCGACGTTCAAAACTATTCCGTCTTTGATCCACACCCCACAGACCGGTGTCAAAAAACACAGGATCTGCGGGGCTGAGACAAAAAGACAAAGAAAAGCGCGTTTGGCTGCTGGAAAGCAAACAAACCCCCTTTCCGGCGAGGCAAACACCTCAAGTGCTGGGCAAGCAACTACTAACCCAAAACAGAGTGCGCCAAAGCCAAACCAAAAGCCCCCTCAAAAGTGGCAAGGTCCAAAGCCTTTGGGCAAAAAAACACGTCCTCCAAAACAGGGAGCACCAAAAAAGAAAATACGCTCCTCCACGTCTGAACTCTCACCTGGACAACCCAGAAAAAAGATGAAAAACACGAGAAAGAAACCCAACATCTCTCCTACGAGAAAGAAAGGAGACCTAGCTACAAAGAGGTTACCTCATCGCACCTTCGCGTAGAGGTTACCAGCCTGACTCATCCCCTCCGTAAAACCAATAATGAGCAGAGTAATTTGATTAAGGATACTCTTTTTTGGGAGCTGGATAATACCTTATCCACCACAGGCAAAACACCTCCCACCTTTAATGGGCTGACACACACAGGAGAGATCCTTAAGATCACATGTGAGAATGACGCCTCACTTGGGTGGCTTCAAAAAGTGATTTCCAGTCTACAACCTTTGTGGCCGGAATCACAACTAGGCGTTGTGCCACTGAGCCAGCTTCCTAGGCTGACAATGGCTACTTTGTGGCTTCCGGAAAAACCGGATGTCGTAGAACTGGTTATGAGTCGCCTGGGAAAGCAGAATCAGTGGTTTAAAGTAAACGATTGGTGCATCTTCCGCCGAGTCTAAGGAACCGGAGAGCCGCTCCTTGTTCTAGTAATAGGTGAGAAAGATGTACGCACACTAAATGGTAAGGGAAATTTCCTAAACTATATGTTTAGCAAACCCACCATCAAAATAACAATAAATTTGCCGCCGCAGGAAGAAGCAATGGAAACAGAGACAATTGATCCACCCAGTCAAAACCGGGATGGAGATACACCACTGTCCCCAAAGCCGACCGATAACGCAGCACATTAATGTTATACAATGCAACCTGCATCACTGCCGTAGCAACACTATACCGCGAAGTAGAGCTGATGCAGGACACAATAGCCCTAATACAAGAACCTTGGATCATACAAACCATGGTTTGCGGATTGGGCAAACTAAGTAAGTATATTCAAACCCAACTAACGGTAAGCTACGGACGTGTATATACATACCTAAGCACATAACAGCGTTTCTTATGCCACAGCTTTCCGACGGTGATCTCACAACCGTCAGAATCAGCTCGGCAGACAAACGGAAGCCAGACATCATTGTGGCGTCGGCATACCTCACGCACGACATACCACCTCCAACAACACAGCTGGATTATTTGGTGCAGTACTGTACGAGAAGAAATGTTGACCTCATATTATCTGGGGAAGTGAAGACACAAATGGTGCTGAACTTTGGCACACTGCAGGGAGAGCTGGCAAACACTGTGCTCTCCTGGAAGAGGCTGTTAAAAAACACCTCTGTTAGGAGCGCAAATGGATAACATGTCACCCTTCTTTGTGACCTTACAAGGTACGCAAACATGAACTAGAGGAGCAGAATGTGGTCAATGATTCGATTAGAATCTGGACCTCAAAATATTATTACCATTAGGAGCTCATACGACTATCTTTCAAGCAGAAGTAGTTGGGATAACCTATGGGGTTATGAAAATTGTAAACCGCAAAATATCTGGCAAGAATGTCCAAATTCTAACGGATAGTAAAGCGGCCCTAATTGCTATAAACAAGCTTAGAATCACATCGAAGCTAATTTATGAATGTCATTGTGCCCTTACTTTAGCAGCCTGTGGAAATAACATCGAGCTGCTCTGAGTAAAAGGACACTCCAACAAAGTAAGTAACATTGAGGCGGACGAGCTAGTGCCTAAAGAGTCAACCCTCATGGCGTGTGGTCCTGAACCCTGGACCGCTTAAACACTCAAAAGCTTAAATAATCTATTAAAAATTAACACACACAATGCACTGAGACGGCGTTGGAATGATACTCCGGGCTGCAAACAGGCAAATGAAGCAATGACTGCTCCAAACGCCAAGACAGCCGATTACTACTTGCAACTGTCCAGAAAGAACTTGCAAATTATGACAGGAATCTTGACAGGACACTGCCAACTAAAGAAACACATGCACAGAATTGGTATTGGAGACAATCCAACGTGTAAAGAATGTGAAATGCACATGCTCGACCCTCTCATACGATAGAGAATTCATGTTGGGGAGCTGCTGGTTTGACATGGCCAGCATAAGGGAGACCCCTCCAAGCGTTGTACTTGCATTCATCAACCGCATAGGGTGGTTAAATGCAAAGACAACGGAGTGAGGTCACCACTGTAGGAGGTACAAAAGGCCAAATGAGACCTACGTGCAGACTTTGGTTTACCCTCCAACTTTCAATCCAAAAAAATCCAACTGACAGCACATATGACAAAAGCCGTAGTATATAGATATGATGTCCTTTCATAGTCAAGTTCAAGCTAGGGGACACCACAATCAAATCTCAAGATACCAAGATAGGAAAAAAATTGTAACATGGGACCTTACATAACTGAGGCCAAACAAAATATTAGCTCGAATCATGCCAAACGTAAGAGGACCCAGAAAGGAGAAACATAAGTAATCTTTTGAAACTGGTTTTAATTTGCTTCGTTTAACGATAGATACAAATATTTACAACAAAAGTTTCTTTAATATCTCATTTCAAAATAGTAAAGTATTAATTATTACCTTTTTTATCAAAACTTGGTAGCAGTTACATACATTTTTCGCAATAACACAATTGTATTTATATTTTATTTTTGATTTGTTTGTGCTTACAAATCGATTCAAGCCGCACGACTAATGAACATAAAAAGAGTGTATATGGGGAGAGATAAAGAATTAGTAATTGCCATTATATGAGTAATCCATTATCGCATTTTTTATTGTTTGCATACGCGCTGTTATAATTAGTGATCGCATGCATATTCATTAATTTTTCTCATCTAAATTTATCAAAGCAAACAAATAAACTGCGTATTGGTAATTAACATAATTACAAAATAATACTAATGAATCAGATAAAAAGCACCGACAATGTAGCTTTTTAATTATAATAAACTGAAGTCAATACAAATCAATTTTATTGTTTAAATTTTGTTTTGAGATAAAATTATAATAATTAAAAAAGCTAGAATGTGGGAAAAACTATCAACTAACTAGTTCTCAGTAATGTAATAGCGAACAATAAATCTAAATTATTACTTACATGCAATCAAGTAATTAACACTAATACAACAATTAACATTAATCAGTAATTGCAGATATCGTTCAACATTACAAATAAACAATTTCAAACCATCAAGTAAACTTATGAAAATCAAAATATATTTTAAATTATATCGTCGATTGCCAATAATAATTTTTGCCAATACATTTTAAATTTATTAATTCAATATATAACTCAGCAACGCTATTAGGAAACCTTTTAAATTATATAAAATAATATTTATTTCACTGAGTAAATTTGTTTGTTATTTACTAAGTTATTTTTATTATTACAGGTTATTTTAGAATTGAGTGCCAAAGCAAATTGAGCTAAATATAAATTATTTTTATTTTGTCAAGGGCTTTAATATCAATTCTAAGTTTATCATACAGAATATATGTGTTTTTTGCTAGGTTAGTTTACATACCGCAGATGACACCCTCTGAGAACATATACTACCTGACACTATATAAATATAAATACCAGTTTAATGAATGGAAATAGATTCATACCCTTGAGCCAAAAACCTGTTGAGGGGTCATTCGTTCTAAGATGTTCTAATAATATAAAAAATTAAATTCTTTTAAACACTATATAAATAGTTTGAATAAAAGAATTGTTTAAAAAATTAATAAATAAATAAAAACTTAATAAACAAATTCCTTTTATTTTGTTTTACAAACTTTTAGTATTGACATGTTGTTTAGATTGTGTGAAGACGAAAACGGTAAGTGTGTTTAATTTCTGTTTTTTAGAACACCAAAAACTGGGGAACCAAAAAAGAAACACTTTTATTATAATAAACAGAAATTGTTTAAACAATAAAATTTCAAATCTAAAAATAATTAGTTTTTTGTTCCATATCATAGTAGAAAATAACAGATTTGAAGCTGAAGTTGCCTCTTCACTTTAAAAACAGTTTTATAATGGGCTTTTTTGCCAAACTTTGATTTAGGTTAAGTTAGGTTAGGTTAAGTTAGGTGAGGTTTGGTTAGGTTAGGATAAGTTAGGTTACAACATTGCCTCTTCACTTTAAAAACAGTTTTATACTAGGCATTTAAATAAAAGTATTAAAAAAAATAGCAACTTCCTGACAGTTTTCTTCTAATTTACTCAAAAATTTAGTACTAAAATTCTGTAAACTTTTATATTCTCGTAATTCTTCACTAAATTTTGCATTTCTAGGCATCAATTTCATCTTAAAAAAACAATATTTATCTCTCAATAATCAAATGCCAACTTTCTGACAGATTTTTTAATTTACTCAAAAATTTAGTCTTCACTAAACTGCGTATGTTTTAGCATTTAATTTTTTTTTGGCCCAACCCAACACAAAAACTTCGACTGCCAAGTCATCGGATCAGCTTGCAGCGGCACTTCTAGCACACACCACCAACACCAAAAAGATACTTTCAAACGTAGTTACTTTTCAATTCATCAAAAATAACCTACTTTTTGGAACTACTCACAAAACGTAGAAAAATTTACTAAAAAAGAACATCAACAATGGGCTTTTTTGCCAAACTTTGGTTTAGGTTAAGTTAGGTTAGGTTAAGTTAGGTGAGGTTAGGTTAAGTTAGGTTAGGTTAGGATAGGTTAGGTTACAACATTTAAGGGGTGCAAAGACAACAAAGCCCCCGGCCCAGATCAAATCCCCATCAGCATAATCAAGGAACTAGTTAGATCCGCCCCAGACGAAGTGCTGAAAGTCCTAAATGCGGAGTTCCTGAAAGGAAATTTCCCAGAGGTTTGGAAGGAGGCTAGGTTGGTCCTTATTGAAAAACCAATAAAGGAAGGCCAAGAGCAAAAATACAAGCCCATATGTATTATAAACTTGATGGGAAAGGTATACGAAAAACTGATCGCTAGAAGATTGAGAGAAGAGGTGGATGAGAAACTACACCCGAATCAGTTTGGATTTAGAAAGGGCATGTCCACTATAGATGCCATGGAGAAAGTCGTTAAAACAGCTAAAGCGGCCAAGAATTTTGCTGTAAGAAATTGAAGGTTTTGTATTCTGATAACCAAGGATATAAAAAACGCGTTCAACTCGGTGTCGTGGAACGAGTTAATGGAGTCGCTTAACGAAATGAAGATCTCTAAGATGTTGAGAAAGACCATTACCAACTACCTCCAGGGTAGAAAAATTAAGATAGGTGAGTCAGAAGAGCTGCTCCTCACCTGTGGGGTAGCGCAAGGCTCGATATTAGGACCACTGCTGTGGATTATTTTCTTTAATAAGATCCTCTCTAGGAAGCTTCCACTGGGAGTTAAGCTACTTTGCTTTGCAGACGACACAGCCATCCTAGTATGGTCAAAAAATCTGGAGATACTTAAGGAGTTGGCAAACCGGATGTTTCGGCAAGTCAGCGATCAAATAACTAAACTCAAGCTTCAAATTGAAGAAAGTAAGACCGAGGTAGTGGTTTTATATGGAGGAAGAAAGCTGAAAAAATTTACTCTACAAGCGGGGAAAACGGTAATAACATCTAAAGCCGCGATAAAATATCTAGGGGTCTGGTTCGACCACAACCTAACAATGAAAGAGCACATCAAGCAGGTGACGGCTAAAACAGCTAAAGCAGCATCGGCTTTGGTCAAAGTCATGCCGAGAACACATCCTGGTGATAGCCAACATAATGCCCGTAGAATTCATGGTAGAACTAAGGAGGGAATCCTATAAAAAAAAAGGAAGCTGAAAAAGAGGTGATCAAAAAAGAGGTTTTGGCCAAATGGCAGCATAACTGAACGAAGGATACAGGCAAGGCGAGATGGACCAAAATCTTAATTAACGACCTGGGGGCTTGGACGGATAGGACACACGGTAGCGTGAATTACCACCTCACGCAGTTCCTAAGTGGGCATGGTTGTTTTAGGGCATACCTAAAAAGGTTTAAAATAGTACCTGAAGATCTTTGCAGGTGTTGCGGACTTGAGGACACACCAGAACACGTGGTATTCCAGCGCAACAAGTGGCGGATGGAAAGGGAAAGGCTGCAGGAGGATGTTGGGAAGCTAGATGCTAGCAACATTATTAGCAAAATGTTAAGCAGCGAGCATAACTGGAAGAACATACACAGCTTCATCAAGGAAGCAATCGTAGTTATGGAGTCAGAGGACCGTTTCAAAAAGGAAAAGGAAAAGCAGAAGAAATAAATAATTAGAACAACTAGGAGGACATCCGGACGATCTACCCCGATGTTAATTGGGTTACCAGGGTAGAGAAACTATCGTCATAGAAAGGTGGAGTTTTTTAGGGGGTAGAAAACCCTCGTCGCCCAACTACTATCTTTGGGCGTCTGAAGTGGCTCACGCTGACTGAAGAAAACCAAAAAGTCGTTAGTGAGTCCTGCAGATTTTAAACCACCACAAAAAAAAAAAAAAAAAAAAAAAGGTTACAACATACAAGAGATGAAGGAGGCGCTGCAAACAAAGCCCAAAAAGCGGTAGACAAATGGATGACGGGAAACGGCCTGAAACTGAAAAACCGAGGCACTTTGTCATAAGAAGAGAAACCATCACTCCAAAAAAAATCCGTTAAGTACCTGGAAGTCTGAGTGGACTCAAACTGGATCTTTGGCCCGCACGTCCAAAACACCATCGGCAATTCAGAGAAGACCATGACTGCCCTAATGAAGATTATGCCAAACGTAAGCAGACTAAGCGCTAAAAGAAGGGCGGTTTACCACGCCGTGATCCAATCCATATTGACAACGCGACGCCGGTCTGGAGGCGGGCTTTCGGCGTAAACAAGCATCTGACAGCGTTTTTGTCCACACAGAGAAAAGTCGTACTAAAAGTCGTCAGCGCATATCGAACGACAAGTAGCAAAGGTGCATGTGTCATTGCGGCGATCTCGACGATCGACCTGAAAGTGGAGGAGCTGGCAGAGAAGTACCAATCCAGAAAATAGGGCTGCAAAACCACGTACAACATTGAAGAGCAGTGGCAGCGTAGGTGGGATGATACCCAGGTAACCGCGTAGTGGACAAAGACTCATTCCCTTAATAGAAAAATGGGTGAGATGTCCCCACAGGAACACCAACTACTTCCTCACACAATTCCTGACAGGTCACGGGAGTTTTGGCACGTACACCAAAAAGATTGGAAAAACCCAGAGCTACTATTGTTATTACTGCAGCAAAACCGATAGCACGTAGGAAGACACAAAGCAGAAGTAGCGGTAAGAAAGGTATTAAAGATCTACAGCCTAATAGACCTTCTTTTGTTAAGTAAGAACAACTGGAAGCAGATACACTCATTTGTAAGGGACACAATAAACACAAAAAAAAACTGGCCAGGCAAAAAGCCGAACAACAACAGACAAAGTAATGAGAACAGATAAGTAGGTGATGCAAACCCTTATCGGGGTGTTTCTCCTACCCGTTGAAAAGAATTGAGGTTTTTTAGTGGATGGAAGTCCCACACTTCCGGGTTGGATTGACCCAAGCGCTCGGGGAGAAATAGTTAGGTTAAGTTGGGTTACTACGACTTCTTGACGTTATTATATAAAGTAGAAGCTTATACAATAAAGCAAAATTAAAACGGCTTGAAAAATTAAAAGATGGTGTTATAGGATAACAAAAAAACACATTTCAAATACTATAGTACTTGAAAGAAAGAACTAAAAACAAGAACTTACACTGACCATAAAAAAAAGCTCAAATACTTAAAACATGTTATAAAAAGAAAGAGACACAAACTAGGAAAAATCCAAAAAAAAAGAAAATATAGGACTTTGAAGAAGACGTGGCTTCTGAACCTCAAAGAATGGTTTGGAACAACTACAAGCCAACTTTTTAGAAAAGCTACAAATAAAATAAAAATACCTATAATGATATCTAACTTCTGCTAAGAAACGGCACGTTAAGAAGAAGAATCCAATACGCAATACTGTTTTTGAGCAAAGCAATCAACCATCGATGTCATACTAAAAGTGTACCAAATCAGAAATATAGTAAAACAAAAAAATGCAACCTGAGAGTGGCTTTTGAAATAAGAAACTTTTTTAACATTATACTTTAGTCTGGTATTAAGGCATAGTTAAAAGAGAAAAATGTAAGAAACTACTTGGTAGAAGTTGTAAGTATTCCAAATAGACATTCATATTAGACAAAAACAGAACAACCACAATGGCATGTTGAAAGCCGCAAAAGTCAGTTCCTTAGAACGCGTTTTATGATCATACTTGGCCATTGTGTTAAACCCAATCACAGCGGAAATAAAGGAAGTACTTGTAAATTATCACACAATACATAGAATCATTGAAAGGCTTACAAAAAACACAAAAAAAAAACGATTCTATTGTACTAGCAGGCATACTTCCAGTGAATTTCTTGCAATGAAACAGAAAAAAAGAAAAAAGATAGGCAACACAAGTTTAATCTCAAACATACATCCATGAGTACAAAGAAAACACAAAGAGTTCATATGCGGCTTTAAGCAACTCCTGCCTAGACGTAAATGTTTCTCGGTCTAGTTAAAGCATTTTAAACACATGTTGGTAGTGCAAGGAGACAAGCCTAGTCCAAACAGTGTAATCCCAGTAATACTAAGAGATAAAGAGATGTAGAATGTAGTGACAACGTTTGCAAATACCGTGATAAGCTGCAGAAAGCAAAATAAAAAAATGGAGCAAACAAAATGCAATAAAAAAAAAACATTAGAGTGCAAGAAAAACATTTACCCTATGTTCTAAGAAAATTGTTTTACGCAAAACACAAAAAAAACGACTCAAAGCTTTCTAGATGATCATCACCAAAACTGGGGAACAAAAACAGAAACTGCATGCTTCTACCCAAAAGTTTATAGGCTTGAACATTGGGGTTTCATCAAAATTAGCAAACCAAAAATTCTGAATGTCCGATAATATTTTGTAACTGGTGGAAAAAGATCTAAGATAAAAAATATAAATTAAGCACTGTATAAAAGTTACTTAAATACGGGAGGGTACAAAATGGACTATTGAGTTCCTTGTAAATTATTATGAATGTTGAAATTATCCAACCTGTTTGTATAACTCCTGTAATATATTCTATTGAGTAGTTTAGTTAGTATTTTAATGTTGCAGTAATTAGCTTGACCAGTTTTTTGTTTCTTTAGATCTTATTTTTAGACGATCGGGTGCTTTGACAGGTACGTAGTTGCCCTTCTATTGATTGTCAAATAGTTTTTGGAAATATTTCTTCTATGCTTGTAGCCTGTTTTCAATGTTTATTATTAGGTGACCATTTATACATGTCATTGTCTGGGAGCGTGACTTTTAGTGGTTCAGAATCTACTCAAAACGTAAGTAATTTGACAGTATGACGGCAGTGAAGAAGCAAATGCGCCAGAAGTAGCGTAAAAAATGACTAACAAAAAAAAATTGTTAGATGTAGTTTTTTTGTACCAACCAATCATTTTTTTAAATATTTTTATGAACGTTGAGTCTTTCGTAGAGTTTTGGTAATCTTTCTATTTTTTGCACTTTATTTTAGTTATCCTTCTTTTGCGTTTCTTGTTTTCTTTCTGATTTTTTTTTGTGTATTTGTTCTGGTTCTTGTAAATTTTTCTTTTTCTCATCAGATTTAATATATGCCGCTACACACATCTTGTTTTACTCTTAGACCATATACATTTACAAAAGCGCCGTGTACTATTTCCAGCTTGTCCCATAGTGAAGCCAACATAACATTTTATGCCCACAATTGACGTCACGCACTAATTGTGGACATATGAGTAGTTAAATTTGCTTTACAATTTTTGGTAAACATTAATGAACACAATAAAATATATATAATATTTTAATTTTAACTTTAACTATCAAAGGTTAAAAATGAATTTCTTTTAAAATTGTTAATTCAATCACAAAATTCAATTTTGTGTGAAATAAATAATGTTAATTTATTGAATAATTTAGCAACGTCATGCAACTCAAAGATTTATTGGCATTTTGGTAGATTAAGTGCGTAAAAATGTATTTACAAACACGTCAAATATTTTGCTAGGTACGTTTTTGTCCACGACTGACGTCACACGCATCAATCATGTTGGCTTCACCGCGTTTGCAAAAGGCGTGTCTATAAGTGTGTATGGGTCTAAGGTTTTACCAGTGGCAAATCGTACGTTTTTATGTGCTTCCATTTTTTCTATGTATAAGGTTTTCCAATAAAAGGTTTCATTTTGATATTTAAAAAAAAACGAGTATTTTTTTAAGAGAAATTAATAAATGTTTATTTCATTGTAAAGAGGAAAGTATGCAATTAACATTAAAATTGCTGTAATAGGGCTCACTAATATGGCTTATATTAGAAAGAGCGTAGAATACCTGTTTCGAGACGCAGGCATTGAAGTGAACCTATGCGGTAAGTACGTAGAAAAAACGAAGTGAAATAAGTTTCTACAAAACTCCAAACAAGGGGAAATACACCCGAAACCCAAAAACTAATCATCAAACCACAGGAGGGTAAAAGTTACGCCGACCTACTGAAAACAGTACAGAAGTAAAGGAAAAGCTGTCGATCCTACAAACAAACCTAGGTAGGGCTTGATGTTGCTTCTGTCACTGCGGCAGAAAAGAATATCGATTTATTCATAGTTTGCAAACCCAACCAAAAGATTACCAATAAACCAGTGTGGATAGCCAATAAGAGGAAAAATGTTGCCGTGTTCTTCAAGAAAAAATGTACAAAAAGTCAAATGCCATGATGGATATCTCGTCATACAGCTAGAGTCTCACCTTGTACTGCTGCTATCTGTATCCAAACATTCCATTTGACCAATTTAAAATAGAAACTGACGCAATAATGCACGTATGCCGTAGCGCCCGAGAAGAAAAACGCAAAAGCCCACAAGTGGGGATCCCCGGTGGTTGACCAGAGAGAAAAACACTTTGGAGAGTGGCTGGCAATGCTCAACATGGTTGTACATAATAAAGGCAACAGACCAACTTTTGTTAGAAAAAATTCTCGTTTCTTTATAGACGTGACGTGCTCAACGCAAGGTATTAGAAAATATATTAAGAAATGGGAAGTTCTAAACATGGAGACTGCGACCGATCACAACTATATATATTTCCAAATAAATGACCGCAAAGAAACGAAGACAGGACTAAAACCCCGAAAAAAATCAAACTGGGAAATCTTTAGAGAACTAATTTTTTGGAGCGTTGAAGGGGCTGGAGACGACAAGGCGACGCCCGAGAATTATACGTCCACAGTTACAGAAACCTACAAAGGAGGCCTACATGCCAGCAATAGTAAGTTCAAAAACGTACCATACTGGTGGAGCTGCACAATAGTACTCCAAAGAAAAGAATGCTTCAAACTCAGGAGGAATTTTACCAGAATGCACAAAGGCCAACACGAAGTTGAGAAAATTGAAAACCTTTACAAAACCCACAAAAAGCAACTTTAAAACAAAATTCAAGCCGAAAAAAAGAAACAGTGGGAACGAGGACGTATGGAGATCCGCCTACAAGATTGCAATGAAAAAACTGGGAAACTTTGCACCGTACAAACTAACCACAAAAAAACAAGTTAAAGGTAGCGGAAGAACTCTTCCCAAAAAGCAGACACATAACAGAACCTGTTAAAGTAGTGGAAAACGTAAAGCTTTTTAAAAAAGATGAACTGGAACAAACACTGCAGGCTTTAAAATCTGGAATATCTCCCGTCCTGGATACCATAACACCAGAAGCCCTAAATGAAGTAGGACGTAAAGCAACTGAATAGCTATTAAATATGCTGAATGAATTGCTTAAGCTACAAACCTTTCCTGTCAAGTTGAAAACAGCCAAATTGATTTTGATACCTAAAAAAAACTCTACAATTGACAACCTAAAATTCAAACCCATATGCCTTCTAAATACCACCAGCAAAGTCTACAAATTCATGATAAAAATGCGACTAGAAGAAGAAATTGATCAAGGAAGAAAATTATCAGAACATCAGTATGGCTTCGTGAAGGGAATATCTACATTAATGGCTGTAGAAAATGTTATCAAGATCATCAATGAAAGCAAAGCCAAATAGGGAGCACTAGTCACTTAAACATGCTTTCAACAGCCTATCATGGAAAGATATTAAGGAAGAATTTGCCAGAAGAGAAATCTCAGAGTACTTACATAATCGCAAGTTACCTAACTGAAAGAAAACTGCAAATAAAAAAAGATGTAGTAATAGACAGGCGCTGTTTAGCTAAACTTTCTGCAGAACACAATGTATGATTTTGGATGACATTCCTTTGGCCCACAGACAACAAATGTGATTCCAGCATGATGGTGCTTTAGCTCATTTTTCGATTGCCGTTAGAAAGCATTTAGACCAAACTTTTCCATATAGGTGGGTAGGAAAAGGCGCAGTGGCGGTTTCAAGAAGGGGGTAATGGGATAATTCCTTTCCTAAAAATTTGTTGCTTATCAATTTTTATTGTTCAAAATTACCGATATTCCATATTCCAAAAAATAACAAAACTGGTAAATTTTTCCAACGCTTTAAAACGTTAGAAAAGGTCCTTTTTATGTTGTTTGTTTGTTGTACTTACAAAATAAAATATATATTAAACTTCTTTTTTTTAATTACTCGCTCTAGACTAACTGGCCGGAAACGCCCTTGAAGAGGCGGACTAGTTTTATGGCCATCAAGATTGATTGATTTAAACTTTCTTGATTTTTTCTTTGGGGATTTTTGAAATCATTAGTGTATGCTACTCCTGTAAATAGCCTTGAGAATGCAATTAAAAATTGATGGGATTTTAGAAAGAGTACGCATGTCTTTCAGACAAAGATGTCGTGCCTGTTTGGAAATGGAAGGAAGGCATTTCTCTAATCTTTGTAAAAGTATATAAAAATAAATAATGTTCCACATCTCCGAAACCATTGCTATAACAACCCATGTTTATTAAGCCTTTTTTGTTTGTTGTGGTTCGTACTACCACCCCTTTGAATATTTTACATTCTTTTTTTAACACCCTGTATAGTTGTTTAATACACTTAATTGATACTAAATGACGACAAAGAAATTAAATTAAAAACAAAAATAATTTTTTTGTTAATCAAAATAGGCATTTCGTGAAAATTTTATTAAAATCAATCAACAACTTCTGTGCTGCGTTTTTCATGAAAGTCAGCCAAAGATAAACTGTTCACCTCACTGATAAGATATGCTCTGATCAATAAAAAAGCTTCCGTACAAGGAAATTAAAACTATATCAAAGCAATTAAAAAATAAAGTAATTAATTCATGTTTGTATTTAATTTAAAATTATGCTAATTTTCATTTATATGCGTTTGTTATTAATAGTTTTATATGCCAATAAAAGTTACTCTATCTACTATATGATAGCCTTGACCCTCAGCCAAAAAATATAAATAAATTTATTCACAATGTAGACTGAAATACAATATTAACTACAAGGTTATAATCAGGAAACTAATTACAGACAATATTGCTATAAATAGTAACAAATAAGTATACAAATAGTATATTATAAATCGAATAATATCAAATATATTTTTTTAAATTATTCTACAATACTTTTAAGCAAGTTCATTGAATTCATTTTGCATGCGTGTGAAACATTTTATGGGCGTTTATTTTATAGCCTAATATAAAATTATATAAGATGAATACAGGGTGTTTCAATTTATAAGAAAAAAAGTTCCCATTAACATGGTTCCGCAAACGCACCGTTTTCAAGATACAGGGTTTAAAAACTTTTTCTTTTTTTTAAATTTTTTGACGATATCTTAGGAACCGTTTGAGATACAAAACCCAGCGTTTGTACATATCTTAGCATTAATATTAGCTACTTTTTAAGCAATTTTTTTTATGTGCCATTGACGGAGATTTTAAGAGTTGCGTGAGGTTTTTATGGCTCTAATTTCTATAACACTTGGGAAATTGGTATTCTGAAAGCACATTGTGAACCACCAATATTTTCTACAAAAAAAAGGTACTCCTAGTCAAAAGCTCTAACGTAAACCGTTTTAGAGAAATACGGCATTTTATAATGGAAAACATGAATAAAGTAGCAACATGTTTTGTTGTTGGTAAAAACATTTGTTTTTGATCTAGTCATGCATTTGTTTCATGCATTTGAGTTATTGTCAATTGTCGTTTAGTTGTTAAATAACCTCTTTTTCAAAAGGAGTCAATATCGCGGTAACTTATCTTTATTACCCAATTATTTTGCTCATTCTTAGTATTTTGCTTGCGTGGTCATAGCAAAATGAATAATTACAGATAGCGAGATGTGCAATATGCATTTTGTTTATGGCGTTGCCGATGGAAATACAGCAAAAGCTCGTCGAATTTATCAAGAAAGGTTTCCAAACCAACAAGTACCAAATGAAAGAACATTCATTCGTATTCACGAACGTCTACATCAAACTGGAAGTGTACATAAAGTGCTGCAAGAAATGGGAGTCCTTGCCTGCTACCTTCGCAAATTGAAAAAGATGTTCTTCAAGAAATCGAAGACGATCCATCAACTAGCACTAGAAGAATAGCTTTAAACCTAAACCTTAGTCACGTTAGTGTTGAGAATAATAAAAAGCCAGATTTTTTGCAAAGATTGGCTATGTGTCAATGGTTTCAAGATAGAATTGCTCAAAATCCTCGATTCTTAGATTCTGGCGACCGAGTCATGGCGGTATAACCATAAAAATTGAGAATTAAGGAAATGTAATTCTACATTTGGGGACTAACACTTTGAAGTAGGAAGAGAACTCAGTAATTTTGATGATTTGGAAAGCAATGCCGGCTATAGTTTTATACTTTTGATAGGGCCACCCATGCCGGTAATATCAAAAGTGAGAAACAAAGCCAAGATTAATCCGCAACAGTACCGTCTGATACAGAATGGGCAGCTAGAAACGATGGGGCACTCTCTTGCCCCTGGTGTAAAATAGCACCAAAAGGCGAAAGAACCAAAGAATTGGTCAAAGGCAACATTAAAGATCCGCATAAATATCTCCAAAAAAATTAAAATGGAAAAATAGCTAAGTTCAGTACGAAATTTTCCGGAGTTATAATTCCGATCGGATCTCCGGGAGGGGGGGGGGGAGGCACTGAAAATAGCAACCAAATTTAAATTAACAACTAAAAACAAAACCGTGATCAAGATAGGCACGTAGAATGCAAGATCAATGGCCCAAGTAAGTAAAATACATAACACCATAAAAGAAATGCAAATTAAGATCATGGGGATTAGTGAGATGAGATGGCCGAGTGTAAGCTCATGCATGCACTATTAATAAGCACAGAATATATTACTCAGGAACATCCACCGAAGAACATAAAAATGGAATAGAAATTATTGTAGACGAGACAATTGCAAGACATGTAACGAACTTTGTGCCTATATCAGAACAAGTAATGCTAATACAAATATCAACCAGCACTGTTTCACTGAACAGCAACGAAGAAATCAAACAATTATACATAGTGATAGCAGAAATTCTGAAGAAACTCCCTAAATAAGACCTCACCATAATAATGATTTTAACGCAAAAGTAGGAAAAGGAAGCACAGGAGAATGTATCGGACTGTATGGATTAAGAAAAAGGAACGAAAGAAAAGACTTACTAAGCATCTTTGTATCCTAACACAAACTATCTTAAATTAAATTAATAAATTTGAACTACCACCGAGAAGATTGTATACATGGACATCACGGCGCACACCCCGAAGGTAAAAAACCAAATATACTATATCTTAGTGAATCAAAGATACAAAAAGAACTTTATCTCAGTAAAAACATACCCAGGCGTGGACTTACAATCAGACAACCCAGTAGTGAGAAGACTAAGAGTCCGAATGAAAAGATTAGAAAAGAAAAGACAGGCCAACACAATATGCAATATCCGCAAACTGAAAAACAATGCAGTAAAAGTACAAGTAGAGGAGGAAATGGCAGAAAGTTTTAGAACAAGTAATATCACAAGCACAGAGAAAAAATAAAGAGACTAAGCAAAACAGTAAAAAAAATTTAAAAAAATGGATGTCATACAATATAACAAAACTCACAAAATAGTAGAAGCCAAAGAAAATACAACACAGCAAATGTGCACAGGGGTAGAAGTCCTTCAGGCCAAACATGACAATCTTAACGTACAAAAAAAAACAGATTACAAGAACATACAAATCGAAACAAACAAGCAAACTCATAGACAGCTTGGGTAACATACTAATAGATAAAACCAAAATAAAGAACACGTGGAAAACATACATTGAAGAACTATTTCAAGATCAAAAAACAGAACCACCGCAAATAGAAGCAAGAACAAGCCCAAGTATTTTAACAACCAAAGTAAAAAACGCCATAAAACAGATAAAAAAGTAAAGCTCCAGGACCAGATGGATTCCAAGCCAAAAACCTAAAACTAATGAACGAAGAAGGAATCAAATGGCTTCAATCAAATCTACAATACTAGTATTATCCCGCAACAATGGCTGGAGTCAAAATTCATTACCATTCCAAAAAAGACAACAGCAAAAAGATGAAACGAATTCAGAACAATAAGCCTTATGAGTCATGTGCTAAAAGTGTTTTTAAAGATCATACACAAACGGAAATACAAGATAGTAGAAAAACAGCTAAAATCCACACAATCTAGATTTAGGGATACAGTAGGGAAGCCTTATTCAGCGTGCAAGTATTAATTCATGAACTGCGACGTATATGCCTGTTTTGTCGACTACAAGAAAGCCGTCGACAAAATACAACGCCATACTATGATCAAAATTTTGAAAAAGATTGGTATAGATGATAAAGATCTAAGAGTTATAACAAATCTTTAATGGAACCAGACTTCAAGCGTCAGAGTCGGCAAACAGATACACTAAAGATTTTATGCGGAGTGAAGCAGGGATGTATACTATCCCCTCTTATATTCAACATCTACTCTGAATATATATTCAGGAAAACCATAGAAAACGCACAATAAATAATTCTCCTGAACAGAAAACGCATAAATAACATCAGATACGCGAACAATACGAAGATCTTTGCTGACAATGCTTTAGACCTGGAACACCTCATGAATAGATTAACAAACAGCAGCCACAAATACGGACTAGAAATTATTATTAACACAGACAAGACATAATTTATTATCATAAGCAAGGACCAAACCAGCAGCAACAACTTAGATTTGAACATAGTACCATCAAAAGAGTCAATCAATATATATATATACCTCAAAACCATTATTAACAATAAATGAGATCTATATGGGAAAATTGAGAAGAGTAGAAACATATTCATTAAAATGGCAGACGTTTTTATGAGTCAAGATATATGCATAAACACAAAAATGAGAGTGGTACAATGCTACGTGTTCTCGGTGCTGCTGTACGGATTGGAAGCATGAACACTGACTGAGGCAACCACAAGGAAACTAAAAGCCTTTAAGATATGAGTATACAGACAAATACTGCAAGTGTCATGGAAAGACCATACTACTAACGCCGTTATCCTAACTAGAATGACTAAAGAAAAAAATCCTCGCCACAATCAAATCAAGGAAGCTACAATATAGTCCAGGAAAAATAGACATTAACCCCGAAATAATTTGTTACAGGCTAAATTTTTGCACGTACTTTAGTATTGCGGCTCTCAATAATATTTGAGAACTCCCCATCAATGTGGCTGCCGTAACCTGAGTTTTCGCGAGGTCAAAGGTCGCGAAAAACAGTTTTTTGCAAATATTTGGAGAACGATGAGATTTATCGGAAAAAATTTATCGTAGAATAATTACTTCACACCGGCAAATATGGACTGATCTTAGGATACGATAATGGATAATTAATTTTTGTTCAATATATACTTTGATGGTTTTTTTTTTATTACAGAAGCATATGTTTTTACAGTAAGGCTTTTTCAAATTTCAATTTTCTTTGGTTTTGGATTCTGACGATGGATCTATGTCTTCATGGATATCCTCTGTATCGATGTTTACTTGTATTGCGTTCAAACAAGTTTGGCCATGACATTGGCTGCAAGCAACCGAACAGTTCAAACCTACTTTTCGGCATCCACAAGTTGAATCACAGCCTTTTTTGCAGTTACGGAATACAATTTCGATAATGCCCATGGTGTGCAAAGTGTTATGGCCATCTATCGTTTGCACATTTAAATCAGCATTATCGGCTACAAATTGAATGAAAGTCCCCGTTTTGGGTGGTAAAAAATGGGGCTGCGGGTGGTGGACTGCTGCATCTTCATATAACGTTACTTGCTGGTAAGATGCACACAAACCAAAGGATGATAAAATATCGATGAGACGTCTGGAGCCAAATCTTCTATACTCTTGCGAGTATATTCTTTTCGGCACTTACAATGAACAATCACAGATTGTTTGTCTTTTAAATAACCATTTTTCCATCGTCTCTAGCAACACTTGACTCAATCAACGTTTTTATTCCACGTTCAACACTGCAAATATCACTGCCCGACAACGACTCATCACAAATAAAACAAACTCCTTCCATTATTTTTTTACCGCTTTTAATATTTGAATTTTTTTGAAATACGTCCGTGCACTGCGGATTATCGCTTGATTCGCTTAGAACTAACTACCTAGCAGCGGTCGGGGCCCTATGCCCACATTACCCTGCTTTAACTAATACCTGCAATATCCAAGTTAGTAAAACTGGGGGACATAACAAAAGAGTCAACGGCAGATGTTTTACAAGGTCTTTATACGAACTGGGGCACAGTATTCCTTCACTAAATTTCTTTCGCAACTGTATTTAGTATCATCGTACATATACTCATATTTTTTTCAATCAATAAATTCTCTATCTCGTCTATAGTTGGCCGTACAAATTTTTAGATAACTTTTTATAGGTAATTGCCTCATCTACAAATTAGCTCTCTATATTTTTTCCGATAAATTTCATCGTTCTCCAGATATTTTCAAAAAACTGTTTTTCACGACCTTTGACCTTGCGAAAACTCAGGTCGCGGCAGACACATCAATGGGGAACTTTTACATATTATTGAGAGCCACCATACAAAGGTCCATGCAAAAATTTAGCCTGTAACAAATTATTTAGGGGTTACCCCCATTTTTGTCTATTTTTCCTGGACTAATATCTTGGCCACATTATGCGTAACTCAAGCAGATATGGATTGCTACAGTGCATCCTGCAAAAAAAAGTGGAGGGAAGAAGAAACGCTGGGAGAAGAAGGATCTCATGGTTAAAAAATTGAAGAACCTGGTTTTCCACATTAACAACAGGACTTTTCCGAGCAGCTGTGAATAAAACTAAAATTGCCAATATGATTGCCAACATCCACAATAAAATGTAGGTTTTCAATTAGAGCAAAATGGATGCTGTTTCATAAAAACACGGTGATAATAACTTACAGATAGATAACATTTGTCTGAAAATGAATTATTATATGACTACTTTGGATTACAATTTAAGCAAAACTTTTACCAGTTAATCAAACAAGTTGTTATAATTATAGACCAATTGCTTATTGTCTAAATTGTTTGACATTTTTAAAAAATATATTAATTTCTACATTGTCAAATTCTTAGAACAAAATAACTTCATTTCAGATATACAATATAGATTTTGATCAAAACGCTCGACAACAGATCTTCTGGTTTATGTTAGTAAAAAATAAAATTCTACTTTAGACAAACATGAGTATGGCATTTTAATTTTATCAACAAACTTCATTATAAAGGTCTTGATCATAAATCTGTAAATCTTATCAATAGTTTTCTTGACAATAGAAAAATTATAGTTATAATTGATGGTTTTAACTCTGACCCTAAAATTATAAACGCTGGTCTTCCTCAAGGCTTTGCTCTTTTGCCAACTTTATTTCTCATTTCCATTAATAAACTTCTTCAAATAACTAAAAAGCTTATACATAGTTTTGCAGATGATAGCACCCTTCATAGACCATATCGACAATTATGAAATTTTTAGGTTAGAATCTGTAGCATCTATAAACAAAGACTTCAAAACAATATTTGAATGAAGCATTTCTAACATGGTCAATTTTAACTCTAAAAAAACCCACTTCTTACTGTTTTAAAATCAAAATCCTATGTACCATAAGTACCAAATATTAAACTGAACAACAAATCCGTATCCAAACCTTCTTCAATTTGTCTTCTAGAGGTTACAATCTTACATAATCTTTTCTAGAACAAACATTTTGTTGACATAGCTTTAAAAGTATCTAGAAAACTAGGATTTCTTAATAGATTTAATTTTTTTTTTACTTCTGTTCAACTTTTGCGTATACACTTGCGTGCATAAAATAACACTTAATTTTTAATAATGGGTATGACCCCCTTTTGCACTAATAACATCTCTCATACGATTAGGCATAGATCGAATCAAGTTCGCTATTGTTTCTTGTGAGATGTTAAGCCACTCTGCTTCTACTGCAACAATAAGCTCTGGGATCAAAGTTGGGGCACACAATCTAGCTCAAATTCTTCGTTTAATCAAGTTTAGGTCGGGACTGCATGATGGCCACTCTATAACCCGAAAACCGACTTCTGTAATGTAATCTTGCACAATTCTTGCAGTGTGCGGCCTCATAGTATCATTCATAAAAAGGAATTTGTCTCCAATGTAGTCGACATAAGGTACTACATGGACTGCTAAAATCTCCTCGATGTACCTAGCACCCGTTAAACCTCCTCTCTCCTGACCACGGTTGCCCCTACAGATGAAAGCAGGGTCGGTTTGCGCTCCTATAGAAAATGCATCCCAGATCATGCAGGAACCACCTCCATAAGCAATCCGTTCTTCAAAGCAGCATTCTGCAAAGCAATCTCTTGGTCTCCGGTACACTTTTTTCTTCGGTTGCTACCATATAGTCATATTTTAGTCTCATCTGAGAACAGAACAGATCCCCACTGATCCACTGTCCAATTCAGATGATCCCGTGCAAAACGCAGGCAAGCTTGTCGATGAGCTGCGATAAGTTTTGGACCAATCGCAGATGTTTTAGGGGTCAGGTTACTTTCCTGCAGTATTTGTCTTACTGTCCACTGACTAATAGCCACTCCTCGTATTTCACGGAGCTGTTGTTGCACTTGCATCGTATTAAGGCGACGGTTTATTAATGTTGTTGACATAATAAAATGGTCATCACAAGCCGTTGTAAATCGCTTTCTGCCTGTTCTCGATCGCCTATCAAAGGATCCAGTCTCCCATATCGTTGAGTCACTTTTCGAACCGCTGAGAGTGTTATATTCAGTTATTGAGCAACTGCTCGCTGGCTAAGTCCATTGTCGATTAAAGCAATTACTTGGGCAGCCTTTTCCGGTGCAGTATACATTTCACTAACACACTTAAAAACAAATCAAATTATGAAAAACAAATATTGTACAAATTTCAATTGCAAAGGCAATAATTTCAATCTTTCACAAGTTTGTTATTCTCGTTATAATCACCACATAAATACGTTTCATTTTATTTCCGGTTTAAACAATAAGCACTCTTGATAAATTTTAACTAATATTAAAGCAAATTGAATTGTCTTTCAAGCAGCATCTTTTTTTTTTTGATCTGATGAATTGTTCCTAAAAAATAAAACTAGTTAAAGTCAAAAGTTTACAGTGGGCCAATTTCTATGCACGCAAGTGTATATTTGGGTAATTTCATTACTTTTTGACTAATTTGAAAAAGTCGACTTCTTTGATTTTGCTCAAATTTTCTGGAATCAAAATATAGATGAAAAAAATGAGATTTTCAAAATTTTGGACCTTAGAATATTGCCTGTTCAAGATCAGAAATTTTATAATAAAACATCTTTTTTAGCTTATTTTATTTCTCAATTTTTGGGTTTTAAGTAAAAGATAAAAAGGTCCACAATGGCTCAAATTATTCCTTATTACTTGTACTTTAAAACCCATATTTTTATGTTTAATATCGTAAGGCAGTCATTTTGATATATTAAGCTTCAAACATTATTCCAAAAAACCCTTTAAATTTAGAAAAATCGCAAATTTTGCTTTCTTTAAACCGTTCTAACTTTGTCAAATTTGTCAGATTTCCTCGTGTTTAGTCTCTTTTTAATGTGATCACACAATACTTATAGAATCAATACGTATACACAATTATTTTGATGCAAAAAGTTGCACATGTTTTCGCGATCTTCAAAACTTGTAATTTTCAGGTCCCAAAAAAGCGCTGTCACTCTATGTCGATTTTAGGCAAAATTTCAGTAAATACTCTTTAGAATACAAGAAAAAAGGTTATCTATATAAGAAATGGTATATCGGGCATTATCAAGAATTTTTTAATATTCAAAAATTGTTAAAATCGGCAAACGGCACATTTTTGTATCTCAATTTTTGGGTCTCTGGAAAAAGATAAGAAGGTCTACAATGGCTCAAAATATTCCTTATTGCATGTACTTTAAAACCCATATTCGTATATTTAATGTTGGGGCAGTCATTTTGATATATCAAACTTTAAACATTATTTTTAAAAAACCCGTAAATTTGAAAAATTGCAATTTTATGCTTTGTTTGACCAAAACTTTTAAAAGAGATTTCTTTAACCGTACTATCGATAGAATAAACTTCCAAATTTGATATTTTCCAAGTCTTATAACCCACAAACATTCAAGGTTAAATCTAGTTCAATTAAAATGATGATTTATAAATGATTAAAATATAAAATCAGAATCAGACCTACAAATTTAGTGTTATTATAAATAATGTAACTACAACATAATTTAAGTTCAGTAGCCAAAAATAATATTACCTATTTTACCATAAATAATAAATGCTATGATTAATTTTCTTCTATAATTTCACAAACGATTAATTATAAAGCTTGCATATCATTACCAATAATTCTCATACAAATTATAATTATTCAATTACAAAATATAAACTATTCAATAGTTAATACTTACAATTATTATAAACAAATGTTAATTCTGCATTCAACTTTGCACAATCATCATAATGATACTATTGTATTTTAATAAATAAAAAGAACACACCATTTAATTATAAATAAATTCCGCACACTTTTGCTGAAGTCTACCTCGCCACTATACCCAAATACAGTTACATGACATTGAAATAAATGATTAGGTATAAAATATTATAATACTCACATTTTAGTTGTTGCAATTACACAATAGAATGAACGCGATCTCTTCTCAATCAAACTTTAATACATCTGTTTCTATGTGCTCCATCTACATACTATTTAATTGTGTCGAATTAAAACCGAGCACACGCACTAATATTTAATATTAATAAATATCAAAAACCCATGGAGATGTAATGGTCGCCGAGACTTGAAACCTTGAGTTTTTTAATTATGTTTGATTACTTGTGGCGGTTTATTACATAATTAATGCCTGAGCAAAGCGTTTTGTTAAGTCAACTGGTGGATTAGTTTTATTGATTGTTGGAGATTAAAATATTAACTGTACTCGTCGTATGTCCCCCGCGATGTTTTGTTGGTGTGCTATTTAAAGGACATTTCTTCAGGTTCTTACACTCATGGCAACTTTATAAAAGACTTGTTTTATATATTGAATTGATGCGGTGGCGGATATAAATGTTAAAACTCCATATTAGATTAATAACTAAAACATACGTTGTTTGGGTTTCAAAGATTTATTTAATAAACTACATCACTTTTCACTACGGAAGTTGCATTATCAGGTAGATGATTAAAAACAAATTATAAGTTTATATAATAAAAATGTGTGCTTACTACACAAAAAAGTGGAACAAATTTACAAAGTAATTAGTAGTAATTAGTGTACAAAATATATTATGGAAGTTAAAAAATAAAGATGACAAATCGAAAAAGATTATTAATAGATTAAAGATGAAGAATGAAAACTTTTTACATCTATTAAGAAATCCTATTTTCCTAGATACTTCCAAAGCTAATATGGTTGTTCCAGAGAAGATTAGGTGAGATTGTAACACCTAGAAGACAAATTGAAGAAGATTTAGATATGGATTCGTTGTTTAATTTAATATTTGGTACTGATAATACTTTGGATTTAGATTTTAAAACAGTAAAAAGTTGAGTTTTGTTAGAGTTAAAATTGACCATGTTGGAAGTGCCCCATTCAGATATTGTTTTGAGATCTGTGTTTATATAGATGCTACAGATTCTAATCTAGAAATTTCAAGACAATTTGCAATATTTGTCGACATGGTTTTTTAAAAATATGAAGTATGAAAGGTCCTATCATCTGCAAAACTATAAATAAGACTATTAGTTATTTGAAGAAGTCATCAATGTAAATCAAAAATAAAGTTGTCAAAAAAGCAAAACCTTAAAGAACACCAGCACTTATAGTTTTGGGGTCAGAGTTAAAACCATCCTTTCTAACTATAATTTTTGAAATTGTGCCAAATTTATTTATTGTAATGCGAAAGCTGAGATTCCGATGGATTGTCCTCTAGGGACTCTATTTGATGTTAAAAGAAATTTATGCAACTTTTTATGTTAATGAGGAGAATTTTGAGACGAATAAGTTGGAATCAGTTTTGCATTTATATCATGGTAGCAGCAATATTAACAGAGGTAGCAGAAATAACAATTCTGAACAATGTATACAAAGTAATATGCAATCAGTTAATCATACTAGCAGGAATTATGATCAAGGTGTTAGCAGGAATATCAACAAAGTAATTCTGTACAATCAAAAAACTTTGGGTAGAGTAGTACTCAATTAGCCAATGCTGGAACAAATTTTAATCAAAGTGGGAACAGAAATTATAAACAAAGTAATTTTGAGCAATTATCAAATTTTGGACAAAGTAATATGCAATTAGCTAGTCATACTAGCAGAAATTTTGATAAAGGTGCTAACAGGAATTATCAGCAGGATAATTCACATCAATTCACAACTTTTGGTCAAGGTAGCACTTATGCTAATAGAAATTTTGATCAACAAAGTGGTTATGGTAGCAGTAATTTTGACCAAAATGGTAGTTATGATACCAAAAATAACCAACAAACTGGTTACAACAATTTGAAACATTATAGGCAAACCGAAACTGCTACCTGCCGCTATTAAATGCAATCCAGGTTATACCGGCCTGCAAACGCATCCTTACAAATGCGTAGAATTTTTGAATTGTGCTTCTGATACTACTTATGTACATGATTGGGATCCTAGAACTTATTTTAATACTTTTTTCTTAGCAATTACACAAGAACAAACATTTGTCAAATTATTAATGAAAAGACCTAATTAGCCAGCAACACATATTTGGTAGTACTACTAATAAAGTATATTAGTACTAAATTTTATTAAAATCCAATGTTTGGTTTAGAAGTTATGAGCAATTTAGTTTGACCATATAGCTCTTCAAGCGTTAAGCCAACTTAATTAAATTGAGGTTATGTCAAATTCACCGTATGAATATAAATTTTATTAACACAGTTGGTAGTACTACTAATAAAGTATATTAGTACTAAAATGTATTAAAATTCAATGTTTAATTTAGAAGTTATGAGCAATTTAGTTTGACCCTATAGTTCATGTAGGGTTAGGCCAACTCAATTAAATTGAGATTTTATCAAATTTACTGAATGAATATAAATTTTATTGACACAATTGCTAGTACTACTAATAAAGTATATTAGTACTAAATTGTATTAAAATCCAATGTTTAGTTTAGAAGTTATGAGCAATTTTGTTTGACCCTATAGCTATTGTAAAATTAAGCCAACTCATTTAAATTGAGTTTATGTCAAATTCACCGTATGAATATAAATTTTACTGACACAGTTGGTAGTACTACTAATGAGGTTTATTAGTACCAAATTGTATTGAAATCCAATGTTTGATTTAGAAGTTATGAGCAATTTTGTTTGACCATATAACTCTTGTAGGGTTAAGCCAACTCAATTAAATTGAGATTTTATCAAATTTACTGAAAGAATATAAATTTTATTGACACATTTGCTAGTACGGCTAATAAAGTATATTAGTACTAAATTGTATTAAAATCCAATGTTTGATTTAGAAGTTATGAGCAATTTTGTTTGACCCTATAGCTCTTCTAGAGTTAAGCCAACTCATATAAATTGAGATTATATCAAATTCACTGTATGAATATAAATTTTATTGACACAGTTGGTAATACTACTAATAAGGTTTATTAGTACCAAATTGTATTAAAATATAATGTTTGGTTTAGAAGTTATGAGCAATTAAGTTTGACCCTATAGCTCTTGTAGGGTTAAGCCAACTCAATTAAATTCAAGTTATATCAAATTCACTTTATGAATATAAATTTCATTGGCATAATTGATAGTACTACTAATAAAGTATGTCACTACTAAATTGTATTACGATCCAATGTTTGGTTTAGAAATTATGAGTAATTTTGTTTGACTCTTTAGCTTTTGTAGGGTTAAGCCAACTCATTTAAATTGAGTTTATGTCAAATTCACCTTATAAATAAAAATTTTAATAACATACTTGGTAGTACTACTAACGAAGTATGTTAGTAATAAATTGTATTAAAATCCAATGTTTGGTTTAGAAGTTATAAGCAATTTAGTTTGACCGTATAGCTTTTGTAGAGTTATGCTAACTCAATTAAATTGAAGTTATGTCAAATTCAGTGTATGAATATAAATTTTATTGACATAGTTGGTAGTACTACTAATGAAATATGTTATTACTAAATTGTATTAAAATCCAATGTTTGGTTTAGAAGTTATGAGCAATTTAGTTTGACCATATAGCTCTTGTAGGGTTAAGCCAACTCAATTAAATTAAGATTTTATCAAATTTACTGAAAGACTATATATTTTATTGACACATTTGCTACTACGGCTAATAAAGTATATTAGTACTAAATTGTATTGAAATCTATTGTTTAATTTAGAAGTTATGAGCAATTTTGTTTGACCCTATAGCTCTTGTAGAGTTAAGCCAACTCATTTAAATTGAGGTTATATTAAATTCACACATATGAATATACATTTTATTGACACAGTTGGTAGTACTACTAATGAGGTTTATTAATACAAAATTTTATTAAAATCAAATGTTTGGTTTAGAAGTTATGAGCAATTTAATTTGACCCTATAGCTCTTGTGGGGTTAAACTAACTCAATTAAATTGAGGTTATGTCAAATTCATCGTATGAATATAATTTTTATTGACACATTTGATAATACTACTAATAAGGTATATTAGTACTAAATTGTATTAAAATTCAATCTTTAATTTAGAAGTTATGAGCAATTTAGTTTGACCCTATAGTTCTTGCAGGGTTAGCCCAACTCAATTAAATTGAGATTATGTCAAATTCACTGTATAAAAATAAATTTAATTGACACAGTTGGTAGTACTGCTAATGAGGTTTATTAGTACCAAATTGTATTAAAATCCAATGTTTGGTTTAGAAGTTATGAGCAATTTAGTTTGACCCTATAGCTCTTGTTGAGTTAAGCCAACTCATTTAAATAGAGTTTATGTCAAATTTATCGTATGAATATAAATTTTATTAACACAGTTTGTAGTACTATTAATGAGGTTTATTAGTACCAAATTGTATTAAAATCCAATGTTTGGTTTAGAAGTTATGAGCAATTCTGTATGACCCTATAGCTCTTGTAGAGTTAAGCCAATTCATTTAAATTGAGTTTATATCAAATTCACCGTATAAATATAAATTTTATTAAAATAGTTAGTAGTACTACTAATGAAGGATTTTAGTACTAAATTGTATTAAAATCCAATGTTTGGTTTAGAAGTTATGAGCAATTTAGTTTGACCATATAGCTCTTGTAGGGTTAAGCTAACTCAATTAAATTGAAGTTATGTCAAATTTACCGTATGGATATAAATTTTATTAACACAGTTAGTAGTACTACTAATAAAGTATAGTAGAATTAAATTGCATCAAAATCCAATATTTGGTTTAGAAGTAATAGCAGAAATTCTTTATTTTGAATTAATTGAGGTTATGTTAAATTTACTATATGGATTTTAACCTGATTAAAACAGTTGGTAGCAATGATAATAAAAAACGTTTGTTCCAAATTGCATTAAAATCCAATATTTAGTTTCAGTGTTATGCCTTTACAAACATTCTGTAAAACAAGCTAAAAATTTGCATAGAATTAAGTTGATATTCCTGATGCTCCGCGTATAAAAATGCAGACAGTCTATTAAAAAAGTGCAGGAAAAATTATTGTGAACAAAAACGTTTCAACACTTTTTGGCCAAATTTTGGTACCGGGTTTTGCTTTTATAATATTTTATAAATAAAATTTTGTACACGTTAACAGTTTATGTTTACATTTAAAACAGGAGTTTTCAGTTGGAGTGCAATATAAAAGGTTTTCCAGTAGCGACGCCCCTGTTTTGAATAGCTGCTATTTGAACATGTGTGAAGTTAGCTCCATATTATAAACGTCAATTTGTTCGAGGCATTATACCATTTCATCATGGTGAAGTACACGTGTGCGCAACGTTTGCAAATTATTAAAATTTATTACAAACATTCGAGTTCGGTCACTGCAACTTTACGTGCGTTGACTCCGATTTTTGGTCGTTATAATCGTCCGGATAAACGGTCTGTGGTTCGTTTAGTGGCTAAATTCGAGTCGACCTACTCGTTATTGGATGTTCCCGTGCCGAAAAGAGCAAGACCAGCCAGGAGCAAAGAAAGTATTGGCGCTGTACGAGCTTCTGTAGCCGAACAACCAAAACAATGGATTTCACGCCGTTCTCAGAAGTTGGGGATCAGCCAAACAACATTGTGGCGGATTTTGCGGAAAGAACTTGGCTTACACCCGTATAAGATTGTTCTAACCCAAGAATTGAAGCCAAATGACCATTTGCTGCGCAGAAATTTCACCAATTGAGCCTTAGACAAGATGGAGATGGATAATGATTTTTATCAAAAAATCATCCTGAGTGACGAGGCTCATTTTTGGCTAAACGGTTTTGTTAATGAACAGAACTGTCGCATTTGGGCAAAGGAAAATCCTCAGGAAATCAACCAGTCACCTTTGTATCCATTAAAACTCACTGTTCCCTTATTTCTTTTTCAACAATGCAGGAAATGCCGTCACGGTCAACGACGATCGCTATTGGGGCATGTTAGCCAATTACTTTTGGGACAAATTGGATGATTTCGATGTGGACAATATGTGGTTCCAACAAGACAGGACCACATGCCATACAGCCGGCCAAACAATCAATTTATTAAAGACCAAGTTTGAAGATCGTCTTATTTCAAGACACGGCCCAACCAATTGGCCGCCTCGTTTGTGCAATTTAACGCCTCTAGACTTTTTTCTCTGAGGGTACGTTAAGTCAGTGGTCTACAGCAACAAACCAACAACATTGGAGGAGCTCCAGACCAATATTGAAAGAGCCATTGAGGACATATCGTCAGATTTGTGTGAAAAAGTGATGGAAAATTTGGTCCATTCGTCTCCATTCGTCTCCATTCGTGCCGGCGTTCCAGAGGTGGCCATCTGAACGATGTTCTGTTCCATTCTTAATGGTATAGTGTCACCTTCAACCCACAATAAACAGATCTTTGATATCTCATCAATTGCTCGTTTTATTTACATTTCAAATGGGGGCGCTCTTAATGGAAGACCCTTTACTTTGTATCCCATTTAACCTGACAAATTAAATTATCTCAAAAAATACGCATTATACGACAAACTGACCCACACAAAAACATAATATTTCTAAAAAAGACAACTTTGGTAACAAACATTCGGGCGTGTGAGTGGGAGCTCTAAAATATTTGTTGGTAATCATGATCTAGTATAACTCACCAGCCCAAGTGTTGCATATTACTTCCTCTTTCTTAGACAAAAAGACTTTTAACGGTTGTAGAAAAGAGAAACTTTTAGTTTCTTGATAACAAACTTTTGGATGAGCATATGGGCACTCCCATTCAAACTACATGCTTGTAATCATAATCTGCAGTAACCTACTTACCCGCCAAAGTGTTAGTTAACAAAAGATTCGATTTACTATGCTCTCCTTTAACATAAAGACTTCTAAGTTTTGCAAAAAGCAGAAATTTCTAATTTCATGTTAACAAATTTTTGAGCTGAGCAGTTCAGTTTAAATTATTTGATAACAATTATGATTTGGAGTGACCCACTTACCCGCCTAAGTATTGGTTATTAAGAGATTAAATATTACTTTTTTCTCCTTTGAATAAAAAATTTCTTGTACTTTCAAAGAAAAAAAATTTGATAACATGGGATGGCCTTCCAATTTAAAATACTTGTTGGTAATCATGATTTGAAGTAACTCACCCATCAGCCCATAGGTTGGTCATTAACAGATTGGATATTACCATTTTCTTCTTGAACAAATAAACTTCTAAAGCTTACAGAAGAAAAAAACATTTAATTTTTTGATAACAAATTCTTGGTTGGGTGCGTGGGCACTTCAGTTCCAACTGTTCAGGTTGTTGTTGCAGGACCCGGACAGATGAACAATGAGGATCACAACTTGGCTTCCGAGAAAAACCAAACAAAGTGCTGGCAGACCGCAGAGAAGATGGGGAGATGATATCCAAAATAATGCAGGAAAAAAATAGATTCAAACTGCAGCAAATAGGAAGACGTGGACATATTTGGAGGAAGTCTACATTTAGAAGTGGTTAAATGATGGCTGAGAAAAAAAGAAGAAACTTTTGAACTAGACAGTTCAGTTTACTTTTCAATTTTAATTATGATCTGGAGTACCCCATCCATTTTCACAACTATTTCTTTGATTAAAAGACTTCTACCACTTGCAGAGAGAAGAATTTTTTTTTTTTTTTTAAACACTCAAATAGCAAATGATCATAATCTGAAATGACCTACTCACCCGTCTATGTCTTGTACCTTTTCCTTTTAAACAAAAAACTTCTAACGTTTGCAAAGAGGAGCAATCAAATTTTTAATAACAATTTTGTGGGTGTGTGGGTGGGCATTTCAGTTCCAACTATTTTTTTATCATAAACTAGAGTAAATCACTTAATCGCCAAGTGTTGATCATCAAGAAATTGGATTAGCCTTCTAACATTTGCAAAAAAAAACTTTGATAACAAACATTTGGGCGGCTTGGTGAGTACTCCAGTTTAATTATTACAAATACTCGAGCGGGTAACTCATGCAGAGCGGGATGACTGTTATAATTTTACCTGAAGTTGTCGGGTGGATTGCTCGAGTGTTTGTGTACAATCTTTTGATAACAAACACTTGGATGGGTGGGTGGGCAACTCTAGAGCATGATGACAGTCAATAAATTTATTTAGAGTTGAACACCCACCCTCCTGAGTGTTTGTTATCAAATGATTAGATTACAAACACTTGGGCGGGCAAGTTTCATCTAGAGTTGAACACCTACCTTTCTGAGTGCTTGTTTACAGTCTTTTGGTAACAAACACTTGGGTGAGTGGGTGGTCAACTACAAAACATGATGACGGTCAATAGTTTTAACTGAAGTTCCCGCCCACCCACCCGAGTGTTTGTTATCAAAAAGTTAGTTTACAAACACTCGGGAAAGTAGCTGCAGAGCATTATAACAATCAATAGTTTTTACTGACGCTGCCCACTCACTTTCCCAAGTGTTTGTATACAATCTTTTGATAACAAACACTTGGATGGGTGGATGGGCAACTCCAAAGCATAATGACGGTCAACAGTTTCAACTGGAATTCCCACCCACCCACCCGAGTGTTTGTTATCAAAAGATTTGTTTGCAAATACTCGGGCGGGTAACTGCAGAGCATTATAACGGTCAATAGTTTTAACTACAGTTGCCCACCCACTCTCCCGAGTCATTGTATTCAATCTTTTGATAACAAACACTTAGGTGAGTAAGTGGACAGTTCCAGAGTACGATGACTGTCAATAGTTTCAACTACAGTCCTCGCCCACCCACCCAAGTGTTTGTTATCAAAAGCTTAGTTTACAAACACTTGGGCAGGTAACTGCAGAGCATTATAATGATTAATAGTTTCAACTGACGTTGCACACCTACCCTCCCAAAGTTTTTTTCAAGGTTGCCAACAATTTACTGTACAAATGGCGGCAAATTCAAATTTTGCGTTAATTTTGGATCACCCTTTATAACCGTAACTATTTTGTTAAAATTTTGCTCATTTTTCACGTTTTATCATCAAAATAATGCAGTTAAGTTTCAGTTAAGCTTACAGTTCTTACTTTATTTGCTCGATTTGAGACGCTCCTACTAATTTTCCAATTACACGTTGTAATTTTCCCGTGCAATTTCCTTTCCCTCCCTGTTGCCACACACTAAACTAAACTCAACCTTGTGACTACAGACGTAAAAATTTCCCTAGCCACTAATCCAACAATGAAATAGAAATGGGAGCAAATTACAATTTATTGTTTACATTTTCAAGCCTAATTTCAATAAAGTGTTATATAACGGTTATATGACGCAGTGTATACTTGAAGTTTTTACCGCATAACTGATATAATTTCAATAATCTGATAACGTTTTTACAAGTAATACTAGAGTTAGGATAAGTTAACCATTCTTTGTAATAGGAGTTTAAATAATTGGATAAATTATTAAAAAAATTATATTATTTCTATTAAATTTATCAGTCAGTTAATTCTCTGTTTATTATCTTGAATAAGCAAAAACATATTTGAGTTTCTGAAAACGCAATCATTTCAATTCTAAATTAAGCTAAAATGGATGTAAAAACAACAAATTGCTGTCTTGCATAACAAATTCATTACTACAAATTATCTTGAAATTCTGCACTAAATCGGAACCCACTTAGTTTAATAACTTCCGAGTAATTTGACTTCAGCATTTCGTTTTAATAAATTATATGTACCATCAGCACGCTTATCGAATGGAAGAATTGAGGTTTAAAATAAATTAATAATTTAATAATTAAAATTTGTATTTAAATGAGTAATAAATTTATTTATTACTATAACAATATACATTAATTTTAACCGCAATTATACTAAAAGTTAACTCACCTATTATGCACAATAAATCACAATAAAAAGTTTTAATTTAATTTAATATATACACGCGCACGTTCGATTCAATACTAACTGCATACCAACAATGATTAATTCCAATTTTTTTTATGATTCATAAACACTAACGCATTGTTTTGTATCAGAATCTAAAATACGTGTGCCGATAATTTGCAAATGTTAACGGTAAAATTCCAGGTGACCCACAATTATTTCATAGGATCATTATACAAATAAAAAAGTAAATTATTGTTTCTTGCATGTTAGTAATGGTATTTAATTTCGTTAATAGTATTATGACATATCAATTATGAGAAATTAATGAAAATATTTGACCTTTATTGAAGTATTGTTGTATCCGTTCGCACGTAATGCGTATTTATTTGTCAATATTATTTGAAAATTGTCACCATTCCAAGATTACATTTTTATTTTGTTAAAATGAAGTTCATTAGGTTATTAAAATATGTTATTTTGATAACAGATAAGACAGTTTCTTAATTTATGAATCATAAAAATGTTGAAAGTACATTGTAAACATGTTTTTGAAATTATTTTCAAATACTAACAATTAGTTTTGAATCATATTTATAATATAGAATACTTTGTTTCTTTGTAAGGATCTTTGGCCTGCTAGAACCAGGTAGGTGAGGTCGATAGAGTATAAAAACGCCAATTTCATTTAAGAATAAAAAGAAACAATTACTATTGTTTACGTTATTTAGATAATCCATAAAATATCTTTATTAATCTCAATAGCAAACTGCAAAATACGTGTATAATCTGTACGTTTATACGGTATATTAAATAAATAATTATTTTGTAAAATATAAACAAAGACATAAATACTAATTAAACTAAACTAGTCAGGACTATTAATAACTCTAAAAAGCCTTTTAATATTAGTCTTGTCTCAAGACGAATCATGTTAAAAATAGATAACTTATATGCTAAGAAAAAACCCAGTCTTAAAAGGTGACGGTAACTTAGTCGGGTTCTTACTTCTTGTAACTCTTTCCCACACATGTCTAGTGCAAGTGGTTTGTGTAATGTCTGGCTGAGCTTTAGTTGTTTGACGGTAAAGAATTTGTCTGGTCGTGTAAGTTTATACTTCAAAATCGTACTGAAAACACTCTCACAATTTAAATCTCAAATTTATCAAATCAAAAATTGCCATTGCCAAAGTATTGTTGAGTATAAAAAAAAAATTGTTGACATATACTTAATACAACTATAATCCAAGAAAAAGTTGGCACTCACACCAGACGCATAAACAAAATGTGCAAAGTGAAAGAGTTCTTCTTTGACCAAAACATTGACGTCATGCTAGTGTGTAAGTCAAAACATTTTTTAAGCTTGCATTTGGGTACACCAACCCAGCTAACCTTATTGAAAAGACAGATTTAAAACTAGTTTTCTTGACTCATTTTCTCACCATAATTACTGGGGACTTTAATTCCAAGTTCCCAGCATGGAACAATTAACGTAAAAAGTTCAACATTGCAAGACTACTTTGAGTTAAAAAGTCATCAAGTTCTAGGTTCAAACAAACTCAATCTTAACATATTTGCTGATCACTGAGGAGATTAATGCAACCAATGACTTAACTATTGACTACAACCCAGTACTACTAGAATTTTACGGAAGAGACTCAAATGAAGCTGGAAAAAAATTTGTTACTCACCTAGATTGGATTTTTTTCTCAAGATACTTGGAAAAGCACATAGACAAACTAGCTCTAGTAATAATGGTTGCGGACATCGGAAGAGCCGTTAAACAGTTAATAATCAAATACACAAACCCAGAAAAGGTTTATAAAATTTATCAAATTTGTACTAATAACCTTTTAGAATTATACCGCGCCCAAAAAACATTAATTTTTCAAAAAAATGCAAACATTAATAGCAAAGACATTGAGAACCCCAGTTCAAACTACTCATTCGTGCTCATGTCACCATTATTTCTTGTGACATAGAAACTTTTAACATTTTCAGAAAAGAGAAACTTCTAATTTTTGATAACTAACACTTGGGCAGGTAAGCTGAAGCCCCAGTTTAAACTATCCGTCTATACTCATGTTCTGAAATGACCCACCCACCCAGCCAAATGTCGGTCATCAAGAGATTAGATGGCACCATCACCTCTTCTGACATAGAAACTTTTAACGCTTGCAGAAAAGAGAAACTCTGAATTTTTAATTACTAACACTTGGGCGGTTGAGCAAAAACTCCAATTTAAACTCACTATATGTACTCATGTTTTAGAGTGAACCACCCACCCGCTCAAGTGTCAATCATTAAGAGACCATCATCTTTTGTGACATAAAAACATTTAACGCTATCAGAGAAGAACAACTTTTAATTTTTGATAACACTTGGGCGGGTAAGCTGAAACCTCAGTTTAAACTATCATATCACCATTAACTCTTGTAACATAGAAACTTTTAACGCTTACAGAAAAGAGAAACTTTAAATTTGTAATAACTAACACTTGGACGGGTGGGCGGGAACCCTAATTTAAACTATTTGTTTATGTTCATGTTTTGGAATGACCCACTCACCCGCCCAAATGTTCGTCGTCAAAGAGATTGGATATCACCATCTTCTCTTGTGACATAGAAACTTTTAACGCTTACGGAGAAGAGATACTTTGAATTTTTTATAACTAACACTTGGCCGGGTGGGTGGGAATCAAACTTTCCAATCGTATCTGAACTTTTAATAACTAACACTTGGACAGGTGGGCGGAAACTCCAGTTAAAACTATCTGTTTATGTTTTGGAGTAACCTACCCACCCTCCCAAATGTCCGTCATCAAAAGGTTTGGATATCACCATCCCCTCTTTTGACATAGAAACTTTAAACGCTTCCAGAGAAGAGATACTTTAAATTTTACACTCTAACTAACATTTGGTATTTATATTCTGGAGTGACCCATCCAACCGCGCAAGTGTCCTTTATTAAGAAATTAAATGTCACCATCACATATTGTGACATAAAAACTTTTAACGTTTTCAGAGAAGAGCAACTTTTAATTTTTGATAACTAACTCTTGGGCGGGTAAGCAGGAACTCTAAATTAAACTATCCGTCTATATTAATGTTTTGGAGTAACCCAACCATTTGCCCAAGTGTTCTTTATTAAAAAATTGGATGTCACTATCACATCTTGTGGCATAAAAACTTTTAAACGCTTTTAGAGGAGAGCATTATTTAATTTTTAATAACTACCACTTAGGCGGGTAAGCAGGAACTCCAGTTTAAACTACCCGTCCATATTCATGTTTTAGAGTGACCTACCCACCCGCTCAAGTGTCTGTCATCAAGAGATTAGATGTCACCATTACCTCTTGTGACATAAAAACTTTTAACGCTTTCAGAGAAGAGCAACATTTAAATTCTTGATAACTACCACTTAGGCGGGTAAGCAAGAACCCCAGTTTAAACTATCCGTCTATATTCATGTTTTGGAGTGACCCACCCACCCGCCCAAGTGTTCTTAATTATTATATTATTGGATGTCACTATCACATCTTGTGGCATTAAAACTTTTAACGCTTTCAGAGAAGAGCAACGTTTAATTTTTAATAACTACCACTTAGGCGGGTAAGCAGGAACTTCAGATTAAACTATCCGTCCATATTCCTGTTTTGGAGTGACCTACTACCCGCCCAAGTGTCTGTCATCAAGAGATTAGATGTCATTATTACCTCTTGCGAAATAAAAACTTTTTACGCTTGCAGAAAAGAAAAACTTTGAATTTTTAATAACTAACACTTGGGCGGGTGGGCAAGAACCCTAGTTCAAACTGTTTGTTTATGCTTATGTTTTGGAGTGACCCACCCACCAGCCCAAGTATCCGTCATCAAGAGATTAGATGTCACCATCACCTTTTGTGACATAGAAACTTTTAACGCTTGCAGAGCAGAATTTTTTTTGATAACTAACACTTGGGCGGGTGGGCGAGAACCACAGTTCAAACTATTTATTTGTGCTCATGTTTCAAAATGACCTACTCATCCGCCCAAGTGTCCATTATTAAGAAATTTGATACACCATCACCTCTTGTGACATTGAAACTTTTAACGCTTGCAGAAAAAAAAAATTAAAATTTTTATTAACTAATACTTGGGCTGGTGGGCGGAAACCCCAGTTTAAACTATTTTTTGTGCTCATGTTTTGAAGTGACCCACCCACCCGCCCAAATGTCCGTCTTTAAATGGATTGAACACCACTATTACCTCTTGTGACATAAAAACATTTAACGCTTGCAGAGAAAAAAAACTTTAAATTTTTAATAACTAACACATGGGCGGGTGGGCGGAAACCCCAATTCAAACTATTTGTTTATGTTCATGTTTTGGAGTGACCCACCCACCATCCCAAATGTCGGTCATCAAAGGGATTGGATATCACCATTCTCTCTTGTGACCACTATTACCTCTTGTGACATAAAAACTTTTAACGCTTCCAGAGAAGAAATACTTTAAATTTTTTATAACTAACATTTGGCCGGGTGGGTGGGAATTAAACTATCCGATCGTACCTATGTTCTGGAGTAACCCATCCACCCGCCCAAGTGTTCTTTATCATCTCTTGTGACATAAAAACATTTAACGCTTTCAGAGAAGAGCAACTTCTAATTTTTGATAACTAACATTTGGGCGGGTAAGCAGTAACCCTAGTTTAAACTATCCGTCCATATTCATGTTTTGGAGTGACCCACCCACCCGCTCAAGTGTCAGTCATCAAGAAATTAGATGTCAGTCACTATCACCTCTTGTGACAAAGAAACTTTTAACGCTTGCAGAGAAAACTTTAAATTTTTAATAACTAACACTTAGGCAGGTGGGCGGGAACTCAGTTCAAACTAATTTGTTTGTGCTCATAATTTAAAGTGACCTAACCACCCGCCCAAGAAAGTGTCCGTCATTAAAGGAATTTGATACTACTTTAAATTTTTATTAACTTACACTTGAGCGGGTGGGCAAAAACTCCAATTTAAACTCATCATTTGTAGTCATGTTTTAGAGTAAACCACCCACCCGCTCATGTGTCCGTTATTAAGGGACCATCATCTCTTGTGACATAAAAACATTTTACGCTTTCAGAAAAGAGCAACTTTTAATTTTTGATAACTAACACTTGGGCGGGTAAGCTAAAACCTAGGTTTAAACTATACGTCTATATTTATAATTTAAAGAGACACACCCATCCGCCGCCCAAGTGTTCGTTATTAAGAGATTAGATGTCACCATCACTTTTTGTGACAAAATACTTTTAAAGCTTTCAGAGAAAAGCAACTTCTAATTTTTGATAACTAACACTTGGGCGGGTAAGCTGAAACCCCAGTTTAAACTATCCGTCCTCATTTATGTTTTGGAGAAACCCACCCATCCGCCCAAGTGTTCGTCATTAAGAGATAAAATGTCACCACCACCTCTTGTGACATAGAAACTTTTAACGCTTCCAGAGAAGAGATACTTTGAATTTTTTATAACTAACATTTGGACGGGTGGGTGAAAATCCCAGTTCAAACTATCCGATCGTATTTATGTTCAGGAGTAATCCATCTACCCGCCCAAGTGTCTTTTATTAAGAAATTGGATGTCACTATTACCTCTTGTGACATAAAAACTGTTAACGCTTTTAGAGAAGAGAGAAGAGCAACTTCTAACTTTTGATAACTAACACTTGGGCGGGTAAGCAGGAACCCCAGATTAAACTTTTTGTTTATATTTATGATTTGGAGTGACCCACCCAAGTGTCGGTCATGAAGAGATTAGATGTCACCATCACTTCTTGTCACAAAAAAAACTTTTAACGCTTGCAGAAAAGAGAAACTTTGAATTTTTAATATCTAACACTTGGGCGGGTGGGCAAAAGCTCCAATTTAAACTTATCATTTGTACTCATGTTTTAGAGTAATCCACCCACCCGCCCATGTGTCCGTCATTGAAAGACCATCACCTCTTGTGACATAAAAACATTTAACGCTTTCAGAAAAGAGCAACTTTTAATTTTTGATAACTAACACTTGGGCGGGTAAGCTAAAACTTAAGTTTAAACTATTCGTCTATATTTATGATTTGAAGAGACCCACCCATCCGCCCAAATGTCCGTCATTAAGAAATTAGATGTTACCATCACTTCATGTGACAATTTATTTTAACGCTTTCAGAGAAGAACAACTTCTAATTTTTGATAACTAACACTTGGACGGGTAAGCAAACTATCCGTCCATATTCATGTTTTGGAGTGACCCACCCACCTGCTCAAGTGTCAGTCATCAAGAAATTAGATGTCAGTCACTATCACCTCTTGTGACAAAGAAACTTTTAACGCTTGCAAAGAAAACTTTAAATTTTTAATAACTAACACTTAGGCAGGTGGGCGGAAACTCAAGTTCAAACTAATTTGTTTGTGCTCATAATTTAAAGTGACCTAACCAACCGCCCAAGTGTCCGTCATTAAAGGAATTTAATACTACTTCAAATTTTTATTAACTTACACTTGGGCGGGTGGGCAAAAACTCCAATTTAAACTCATCATTTGTACTCATGTTTTAGAGTGAACCACTCACCTGCCCATGTGTCCGTCATTGAAAGACCATCACCTCTTGTGACATAAAAACATTTAACGCTTTCAGAAAAGAGCAACTTTTAATTTTTGATAACTAACACTTGGGCGGGTAAGCTAAAACTTAAGTTTAAACTATACGTCTATATTTATGATTTGAAGAGACCCACCCATCCGCCCAAGTGTCCGTCATTAAGAAATTAGATGTTACCATCACTTCTTGTGACAATTTTTTTTAACGCTTTCAGAGAAGAACAACTTCTAATTTTTGATAACTAACACTTGAACGGGTAAGCAGGAACCCCAGTTTAAACTATCCGTCCATATTTTTGTTTTGAAGAAACCCACCCGCCCGCCCAAGTGTCCGTCATCAAGAGATTAGATGTCACCATCACTTCTTGTGACATAGAAACTTTTAACGCTTGTAGCAAAGAAAAACACTTGGACGGGTAAGCAAAAACCACAGATTAAACTTTTTGTTTATATTTATGTTTTGGAGTGACCCACCCACCCGCCCAAGTGTCGGTTATCAAGAGATTAGATGTTATTATCACCTCTTGAGACATAGAAACTTTTAACGCCTTCAGAGAAGAAAAACTTTAAATTTTTAATAACTAACACTTGGACGGGTAGGGCGGGAACCCCAGTTCAAATTATTTGTTCATGCTTATGTTTTCGAGTGACCCACCCACCCGCCCAAATGTTTGTCATCAAAGGGATTAGATATTACCATCTCTTCTTGTGACATAGAAACTTTTAACGCTTCCAGAGAAAAGATACTTTGAACTTTCTATAACTAACATTTGGCCGGGTGGGTGGGATTCAAACTATCCGATCGTACCTATGTTCTGGAGTTACCTATCCACCCGCCCAAGTGTCCTTTATTAGGAAACTAAATGTCACTATCACTTCTTGTGACATAAAAACTTTTAACGCTTTTAGAGAAAAGCAACTTTTAATTTTTGATAACTAACACTTGGGCGGGTAAGCAGAAACTCCAGTTTAAACTATTCGTCTATATTAATGATTTGGAGTGACCCACCCACCCGCCCAAGTGTCCTTTATTAGGAAATTAAATGTCACTATCACTTCTTGTGACATAAAAACTTTTAACGCGTTCAGAAAAAAGCAACTTCTAATTTTTGATAACTAGCACTTAGGCGGATAAGCAGAAACCCCAGTTTAAACTATCCGTCTATATTCATGTTTTGGAGTGACCCACCCACCCGCCCAAGCGTCTGTCATCAAAGAGATTGGATATCACCATTACTTCTTCTGACATAGAAACTTTTAACGCTTTCAGAAAAGAGATACTTTGAGTTTTCTATAACTAACACTTGGCCGGGTAGGTAGAAATCCTAGTTCAAATTATCCGACTGTACTTATGTTCTGGAGTAACCCATCCACCCGCCCAAGTGTTTTTTATTAAGAAATTGGATGTCACTATTCCCTTTTGTGACATAAAAACTTTAAATTTTTAATAATTTACTCTTAGGAGGGTGAGCGGGAACCAAAGTTTAAACTATTTATTTGTGCTCATGTTTTGAAGTGACCCAGCTACCCGCCCAAGTGTCCATCATCAAAAAGATTTGATACCATCATCACCTCTTGTGACATAAAAACTTTTAACGCTTGCAGAGAAAAGAAACTTCTAATTTTTGATAAGTAACACTTGGGCGGGTAAGCTGGAACCCCAGCTTAAACTATCCGTCCATACTCATGTTCTGAAATAACCCACCCACCCACCCGCCCAAGTGCCCGTCATCAAATTGATTAGATATCATCATCACCTTTTGTGACATAAAAACTTTTAACACTTGCAGAGAAGAAAAACTTTGAATTTTTAATAACTAACACTTGGGCGGGTGGGCGGGAACCCTAGTTTAAACTATTTGTTTATGCTCATGTTTTAGAGTGCCCGTTATCAAGAGACCATCATCTCTTGTGAGATAAAAACATTTAACGCTTTCAGAGAAGAGAAATTTCTAATTTGTTATAACTAACACTTAGGCGGGTGGGCGGAAATTTCAATTTAAACCATTTTTTGTATTTATGTTCTAGAGTGACCCACTTGCCCGCCCAAGTGTCGGTCATCAAGAAATTCAATATCACTATCACCTCTTGTGACATTGAAACTTTTAACGTTTTCAGAGAAGAGAAACTTTAAATTTTTGATAACTAACACTTGGGCAGGTAGGCGGATACCCCAGTGTAAAGTATTTGTTTGTACTCGTGTTTTAGAGTAACCCACCCACCCAAGTGTCCGTTATCAAAAGAATTGGATATCACCATCACCTCTTGTGACATAGAAACTTTTAACGTTTGCAAAGTAGAGTAACTTTTAATTTCTTGATACCTAACACTTGGACGGGTAGGCGGGAACTCTAATTTAGTTTCTAAAATGTCATAAAATGTTTGTGAGATATCATAACTGTCATAAACGTCATAAAATGTTTGAAAGTTGACATAAACTTTATAAATGCTTCCTGAGCTGTCATAAGCGTTATAATATGTTTCTACTCATCATATAATGATGTCAAACTAACATAAAATGTTTAAAAAACGTTTGTTAGCTGTCATGAACGTCATGACATGTTCTTTGGTGGTCCTAAAATGTTTGTTAGATATTATAAACGTCATTAAATTTTTGTAAGCTGCCAAGTTCTAGATCTAGGCAAACCTCTTATTACAGCTTTGGCTGGTCACCGAAAAGACGTACTTAACGTAACAATACTCAAAGACGTCAACTTGCAAATTAAGATTAAGAAATCTAATAACCTAAGTTCTAACTCTAGCTCAGTATTACCAGAGTTTTATGGTAAGAAATAAAATAATAGGAGAGAAAGATTTGTTACCCGCAAGAGAACATAGACAAACTAGCCCCAGTAAGAACAGTTGTAGGCATTAATGGAGCCGTTAAACAGTTAACAAAACTGATTCCATAAAACCTTAAAAAAAGATTCTTAAACTTTAAAGTTTTTGTGCGCGGGATATTACTCTAGAATTATTTCACGCACAAAAGGTGTTGATTTAAGGAAAAAAGAAATGTTTTTAAATATCAATAGAAAAGGCATTGCAACCTATGACATCGGACATAATGTTGCACAAAAACCAGTAGTAGCAATAATTTTGAAATTAACGACAGAAAATGAAAATTAATAGTAAAAGATCTTCAAAGCTTTGTGCAATAAAATAGTATTTTATGCCAAAAATGAGCTTCAATACTCCAGCAAAGGAAAGTCTGAAGTATTTGCTAACAGCCTCAAATTTTAATGCTTTCTTTTTAGACACTGATCTGGAAGATCACGTCAAAAAAAAAGTGTGACTTCTTGGAGGACGACAATATACCGCTGAAAAGCGTTTAAAATCTCAAACTGGAAAAATTATATTAAAGCTTGATCTGCTCTAGGCCCTGACAAATTTTTTAACAAAGCACTTAATCCTTCTTGCACAAAACATTAATAGCCTTTACCAGTATTGCTAATGCAATCTTACATACAAGATACTTTCCAACAGCTTTGAAAGAATTGCACGTAATCACCATTCCAAGATTTAGAAAAAAACCAAAAGTATTCTTTTATGCTTTTTAAGTAAAATCATAAAAAAGAGTGAACAATCTTCTATCCGCCTATTGACGTAAACATTCTATTGTACATCAGTTAATCTCAGTGACGGACAATATTTTCAAAGGTTTTAGACTGAAAAATACACAGGGGTAGTCTTTTTTGACGTTCAAAAAGCCAGTCCTTTTCAGTTCTTTCCTGCTATTTTTTGTAAATCAACTCGTTATCTTGTTGCCGGCCGGCCCACGCATCTTTTCGTTGTCCTTGGGCGTCATTCTATGATTCTTTTGGTCTATTTGGTTCCATCTTGTCTTGCCAGGTGTCCCGCGCATTTGCACTTTAATTCTGCTATTCTCTTTGTGACGTCTTTGACTTTTGTTCTGCTTCTGATTTCTTTGTTTTTGACGCGGTCTTTGAGGCCGATACCTAGCATCGCTCTTTCCATGGATCTTTGCGTTACGATGAGCCGGTTTGTGCTTCCTAGCGTCAGGGTTGCGGTTTCCATTCCGTAGGTTGTGACAGGTAGTATGCAACTGTTGTATACCTTTCTTTTAAGGTTGATTGGAATGGTTCTAGACTTTAGAATGTAATCTACTTTGCTGAATGCAGCTCATCTTTATCCTTCTAGTTATTTCTGCTGTTTGATTTGGTTTGCCCAGTTTGATACTGTCGCCTCTACTGGTTCTCCATTAATGGTTATTCTAGCGTCCTCATTTGTTATTGTTTTTGTTTTGGTTAGGTTCATTTTTAGTCCTATTTGTTCTGATTTTGCTTTTCTAGCATAGATTTTAATTCGTTGTTATCATTGCTGATCAGCACGATGTTGTCTGCAAAGCGGAGGTTGTTTAGTCAAGTTCCGTTTATATTTATTCCTTTGGTTTTCCAGGCTAGGTTTTTAAATATGTCTTCTAGGGCCGCTGAGAAGAGTTTTAGTGATATGACATTGCTCTTTATCTTATCTGTTACCATGTCTTTGTCTATGGTTATGTGCATTGTAGCTTTGTTGTATATGTGTTCCATGATCCTTGTGTATCGTGAATCGATTCTTGCACCATTCATTGCTTTTATTATCGCCCATGTCTCCACCGAGTCAAAAGCCTTCTCATAGTTCACAAATTCTGTGCACTTTTCTATCAGACTACGGAGGTGGTCGTTTGTGCCAAATCCTTTTCGGAACCCTGCCTGCTCGCATGGTTGGTATTGGTTGAGCTTAGTCGTCAGGCGGTTTGTTATTATCTTAGATAGCAGTTTGTACATGTGATTTAGAAGGCTAATTGGTCGGTAGTTGCCAATGTTGTTCGTGTCGCTTTTCTTGAAGATCAGAATTACTTCCGCGATCAGCCAGGCTTTAGGAACTTTTCCCTCGCTTAAGCATTTGTTTAGTAGGGTGCAGATGGTTTGTTTTAATGTTGCCTTTCCCATTTTTAGCATTTCTGCAGTAACTCGGTCTTTTCCTAGGGTTTTCCTGTTTTTCATTTGTTTTAGCGTGGCCCGTAATTCTGTTCTCATAATTTCTGGTATTTCTTCCGAGCCTACGTTACGGATTGTATATCTACCCTCGTTTGGTTTTGCTATGTGTGAGATATAAAAGTCTTAGTAAAAATTTTGGATAGTGTTTATAGTTTCTTGTTTATTTGCGGTGACTTCTCCGTGTTGGTTTTTGATTCTGAACAATTTCTTGTTTTCTTTTGATCTGTTTCTTCTTAGTATTTTCATGATTCTTCAATAACCTTCTGTATAAGTTGGGTGTTATATGTTCTTATATCTCTTTGCGTTTCCTTGCTTATTATTTTACTTAGGATCTTGTATTGGCAACTTTTTCTGCCTGTGTTTCTTCTTTGTTCTAGTAATTTCAGGTTTTTTGGTATTCATGAGCGTCTGGATTTCAATATTCCTGTACGTCTGGAATTTGGTATTCTTCTCCGTCTAGATCGCTACGTTGTTCCCTGTTTTGCAGATTGTACGGCGGTGTTTGCGCAAACGGCGTTATAATTTATTTTCATACAATATTAATAATATAATTATAATATAAAAAAAAAAAATTGAAGGTAAAAAACCTACGCCTTGTTGGGACGCCAAGATGTGCTAAAATGAGGGTCGTGGGTGGTATTTTGCCGTATCATTTATTCCACAAAGAAAAAAACCTAAAAATTATAAAATATAACAAATACAAAAATTAAAGTGGATAATATATAAATATAATTTATATAACCAAATTAACCATTGACAATAGAATATTGCCACATAGGTGGAAAAATTAAACTAATTAAATATGAATAAAGTAATGTTACTCACCTAAAGGCAGGCAACGCACACGTGGATTACACGGGAATGCAATTGCCAGGGAGCACAATAGTGTTCACTCGGGAATGTTTAATACGCAAAAGAATGGCCGTAGCAATTGTAAATCTATAAACCGCAAAAAAATTACGCGAGTTAAAAAAGAAACAAATAGTTTATTTAAAATAAAACAATATAAATTCTATAAATAAAGACATAAGCGTAGCAACAAGGATTTTTGTTACAAGTTTATTAAAAATAAATTTTAAAAAAATATTGAAAAATATGCAAATTACTTTCCAAGAATAAATCAAATTTAAATTAAAAAAAAGAAGAAGAAGAAATAAATAAGAAACAACAACTGAGAAAGAATTATTCAACTATGCATTAAAAACAATCTAATAATAACAAACACCAAATTCAAACACAGGAAAGTTCACAAATACACAAGAACACAACCAACCAGAAATGAGAAGTCAATAATTGACTACTACCTAGTTAACAGAAATAATTGAAACAAAATAAAAAATGTAAAAGTAACAAGACAGGCAGAAATAGGAGGCGATCATCATTGGAAAGCAAAACTTAAACCAGACAAAAGAAGGAAAAAAGTTAAGATAAAAATAAAAACATACAAACTAAAAGAAGAACAAATACAAGTGGCATACCAAAAGATACTACAAAAAAACTCAGAGAGAAAGAAAAAAGAACGTCCATAGAAGGAAAATAGAAAATTCTTAAACAAATTATCCTAGAAGCTGCAAAAGAAAGAGATACTATTACTAAGGGTATGCTTTTAGAATGCAAATAGCATTCATGAAAAGATGGGCAATGTGGAAGAATTCTTCTTCGACCACGATATCGACATCATGCTGGTTAGTGAGTCAAATCACAAACCTTGGCAGGCGTTGAGGCTTCCAAATACCTTCACGTATTTGGGAACGTCGAGGGTAGACAGGAGGCGTGGGACAGTAATCTTTGCAAGGAGATCGCTGGACCATTCCGAAGTGGACACCCCAGACACTGTATCGTTAGAATCTAATGCAATAGTGGTGAAGGTGCAGGGGTTGGGCACTCTCAAAATCGCATCTGGGTACGTCAACCCAACTAACCAAATTGAAATGGCGGATTTCGACGCGGTTCTATTTTCTTCGTTCCCTACTATTTTAGGAGGGGACTTTAACTCGAAACACCCGGCTTGGAACAGTCGGGTAACCAACGCAAAAAGTCGAGTATTGCAAGGTCATGTTGAGTCTAAAGGGTATCGAGTACTAAGTACAGACGATCCCACACATTATAGCTATGCAGGTTACCGAGGAGACGTTCTGGATATAGCAATCCTGAAGGACGTCAACTTGCAAATTGAAGTTAGGACAATAGTTCTGGAACTCTATGGACAGGGATCTGGCGAGGAAGGAGGACAATTCGTTACCCATACGAATTGGCCTCTTTTCTCGAAATAACTGGAAGATAGCATAGAAAAGATTGTTCCAATAAGAACGATTGCTGACATCGAAGGAGCCGTCAAAAAATTTACTGAACTCATTTATAAGGCCAAAGAACTGGCATCTAAAACCCATCAGATTCGGGCAAATAATCCACTTGGATTATCCCGCAAAATAAAGGCATTGATTCGTAGGAGAAATGCCGCCAGACATCAATGGCAAAGGCATCGCGACCCCTTAGATTGTGAAACTCTAAACGACTTTCATAAGGAAGTTAGATTATCAATAAGGCTGTACAAAAATCAGTGCTGGCAGAAAAAGATGGAATCAACTACAGAGAATACCAATCTGATGTGGAAGATTGCCAAAGCCTTACGAAACAGAAAAGTCCCGATACCAGTGATCCATGGTGAGACAGAGCTCAATTTTCTATAGAGGGAAAGACCGAAGCATTTGTTGACAGCCTGGAACTCCAATGCTCCCCCTCAAGAGAGGAAGATAATACGGAGCACGTCGAAAGGATTGATAGAGCGGTGGAACGCCTTTTGGACGACCCTGACAATGACACCCCGTTGAACCACGTTCGACCGTCACGGATCAGAGGAATCTTATCTAAACTTAAAACTCGATCTGCGCCAGGTCCTGACGGTATTCCGAACAAAGTTCTTAGAGCATTTTCGCACAAAGCAGTAATGGTTCTGACCAATATTGTCAATGCAATCTTACGTACAGGGCACTTTCCTTCAGCTTGGAAAGGTTCAGACGTAATTAATATTCCAAAACCTGAGAAGGACCGACTGTTTCCTCAAAACTATCGGCCAATCAGTCTTTTATGCACCTTGAGTAAGGTCAGAGAAAAAGTTATCTTGGACAACCTCCAAGAACATGCAGAAGAAAATTTTCTTCTACCCTCTCATCAGCATGGGTTTAGGCGTGAATACTCTGTAGTACACTAATTAAACCGCGTGACAAATCACATTACTGAGGGCTTTAGACTTAGAAAAACCACAAGGGTGGTATTTTTCGACGTCGAAAAAGCCTTTGATAAAATATGGCACGACGGTTTAATTAAAAAAAAGCTACATAGAGTTAAATTTCAACTGCGGCTCATAAAGCTGATAGCTTCTTATCTTGACAGCAGAACTTTATCAGTAAAGCTTCAGAATCATGTTTTGACCTCTCGGCCGATTACGGCAGAGGTACCTCAAGGCTCTCTTCTCTCGCCTTTGCTATTTAACCTTTTTGTTGCCGACATGCCATCGGGCTGGAAGCACGGGGTAAAATTGGCAAAAAACCTGCTAGTCCCAATGCTCCCCAGGGATAGCGGGCTATTGCTTCAAAACAAACTTTGAATGTATACGTCTATCATTAGACCGCAATTGACGCTTGGTTACCCAATCTGGGGAACGGCGGCAAACAGTCATATAAGGCGTCTTGACGCATTTCAAAATTTAACTCTTCCTTGGATTATAGAAGCGCCATGGTACGTTAGGAATGCAGACATTCACAACAACCTAGGCATCACTCCGCTACGACAACTTTTTCTCGCCGAGAAATATTTCACGAATTTAGCAATTCATTCAAACACCGATCTAGCCAGATTGGCAGAGCCGGACAAACAGGGCCACTTCTATCAAAGACCGGTCAACCTTATCTAACCAGGTGGGTTTAAACCACATCCTACAACCTCACCCTACAGCCTATACGGCTTCCAATCTCTATTCATCCCCTTAATTTTTTCCCAATGAAAGGTTTATGAGCATAGGTCTCAAACTTCCCGGTACTCAAAATGGGGCGGTTTTTAGTCGGTAGGCACTTTCCTCGTGAGAGTGAATCGGACACTTTAAGTCAGTCTTTAGAAGATTTTACTGCTCTGACCACCAAAAAAAATAAAAAAATGGAAAAGATACTTACAAACCAAGAAAAAAGAAGATTACAAAAAATACAAAGAAAAGGAAAATGAAACAAAGGATCATAAACAAAATTTGGAAAAGAAATGAATGAAAATTTCAACCGAAACCAAAAACTATTCTACGGAACGTTAAAACATCTAAAACAAAAAAAAAATAATACAATATGATAAACATAAAAGATAAAAATGGTAAAATAATAACGGAAAAAGATAAGATAATGGAAAGATGGAGGCAATAGTTCCAAGAACTAACAGAACAAGAAGCAGAAGAAAACAAAACAAAAGAAGATAAAGAATTGCTACAAGACAGAAGAACGGAAGAAATTAAAACAGACAAAGTAATAGAAGCAATTAAGAAATTAAAGAACGGGAAGGCACCGGGAACAGATAAAATAACGCCGGAAATGATGAAATACATGGGAGATGAAGGAATTAATAAACGACATAATTAGGAATGGAAAAACCCCAAAGGAATGGAATAAGGGAATAATTCTTACCTACACATAAAAAAGGAAATAAAAGGAAATGTGAAAACTATAGAGAAATCACACTAACAAGCATACCAAGCAAAATATTCACAAGAATTATTGAAAAAAGAATAAGAGACAAACTAGAAACGACAATAGAAAACAGACAATGTGGATTTAAAAAAGGAAAAAGCACACAGAATTTAATATTTATAATAAGACAATTAAGTGAGAAAATGATTTAAAAAAAATAGAGTAATGAACGTATGCTTTGTTGACCTTGAAAAGGCATTCGACAGGATCAAGAGAAAGAACATATGGAAAGAACTAGAAGAAAGAGGAATTAAAACAGGTACACAGAAAACAAAAACATAGTCAGAATAAATAACGAAGAATCAAAAGAATTCCAAACAAAAAAAGATGTGAAGCAAGGATGTGTGTTAAGCGCATTGCTTTTCTCAATTTTGCTAGACAGGGCAATAAAACAAGCAAAGCAAAAAATAAAAATGGTAAAAATAAGATATTGGAAAATGAAAATAACAAAAATAGCAGAACTGTTGCAGACGATATGGCAGTGATTGCTGAGACCGAAAAAGAGCTACAACACAACAAACAAACAAACAAAGATCTCGTGAGGCCAAAGGAAGAGTTTCTCAGCATTTTGGAATTAAGATTTTCGTTTTCTTTTGGCACGGTTTATAAAGTTACCTGGCGTTTGTCCGTCAATTAATCTACACCCTGTATAATACAATATAAATGCTAGAAATCCATAATTTAGTTTCAAATACTTTAATAAGTTTCATTAAATTTGAAATTTGTCTTGCTTTAGGTACAATCAAAACTCTATGCATAGCAATATGTGGGTAACAGTAAGCAAATTTTCCAGATTCACTTGCAGAATGACCTAGTTCTATATACAAATGCAGTTTAGTTGCATAATCTTTAGTAAAATTAAATATTTTTGATAATTCAGTCATTACATAGAAATCTAAGTCGTGCAGATTTAAACTTAAATATGTGTTCCTCTAATTATTTATGTTCTAGCAAATAAACATGATATTACTGCATGTATTCTAATCAATTGATTAGCTTCTAAGTCACCTCAGTTATCGTTATCTGTTATAAAAATTCTAGTATCGTCATTATATTATATTAATATAATCATAACATAAAATTATCATAAACAAATTTCCTTTATCAAATTTGACTCATTAACAAAAACAAACGTTATGACTAAAGTTTAGGTTATTATTTATTATACTAACTACAATAGATTAAAAAATGTGCTCACCTTAAAACAGTCACTGCAGATAATACACTTATTTTTGCAATACCAATTATGTTTAATGTTTATGTAATTTAACTCCCGGTTTGATAAACTGAACACCTTAGTAGACAATACAACTGCAATCAAATTGCAATATCCATGCCAATTTCAATTTATTTTTACAGAACAAGGACATACATAAATAAGTTATTATTAAATTTAGTTTTAATAAAAACAAAAATATATTTTTTTTGTTACAATTTTTAGTCAATTTATTTCACTTCCCAATTAATAAATAAATCATTACCTAAGACGACTCATGCAACCTCTTCTACGCTAGACTCACGAGAGACTGTCATCATAGTATATAACTTAACTGTACTGACATTTAATTAACGAAAAAATGAAGTAAAGTAACTTAAATTCAATACCATAAATAGAATTTAATTAATTAATACTAGGTTTTATGTAAGGGTATTCGATTGAATGAGTTAATCAACTAATTGACTTAAAAGCGTATGAATTTACAAATATACAATACAAGTTGATTCAATGCGACATAATTTATATTGATAAGTTATTTGCATAGTAGATTATGTTATTTGATTGTGTTTAAGAAATTTCAGAGATGCTAAATAATAACTAATACAAAATCATTAGCACGCTATAGTATATGTACAATCACGCTGGACTCGAAGTAAACAAATACACGCGTTGGAACAGATTCCAAAACAAACAAATATTGAATGAAATTAAAATTAATGTTTAGTTTCAAAAAAATAAATAATATTTATCTGTTACAATTGCAATTTGAACAAATATTGCATACAACAATAAAAATGATACATTTTACAAAATTTACATAAATATAAATATTAAATGTTGCTATATAAAACTACAAGTTAATGCAATTTTTCTTTTTTTGTGGAAAATATTTTAGACAAAATTTTTTTAGTTATAAAATAAAAAACTGCAATAATAACTGAAACTATACAAATACAAAAAGTTAATATATCTAAATAATAATACTGATATAGTGGTAAATTCAACCCAGGTCCTTTTAGATGTTGGGCACCTTTATTACGCAGTACATATTCCGTCCACCATACAGCTTTTTCTAACGCATTCATTGGCTCATCTCTGACACGTGTAGCTAATTCTATTGTTTTATTTTTATATCTAAAAATTAATAGTTAATTAAATATAATATTAAATAATTACCACATTACATAGGATTAGATATTACTTCCAATATAGCATTTTTAAATTGATCAGCTGTTAACGTTTTATGATCAATATAAACCCCTAAATTATTTTCAACAACTTTTTGAGCATTAGGTTCTTGATCAGTAAAATATGGCATTACAACTAATGGTACATGGCTGAATAAAGCTTCTTCTAAAGATTGCAGTCCTGCTTGTGTTATAAACAATTTTATATTTGGATGCCCTAAAAATAATAAAATAAATTGATTTTAATTTTAAGCAGATCTAAACAATAAATACTCAAAACATCTTGCTGAGGAATCCATTTTTGGATCATAACATTGCTTGGTTTATTTGGCATATCTTCTGCTTCAAATTTCCACAATATTTTGTATGGCAATTCAGAAAATACTTTTAATATAATTTCTCTGGTCTCTAAAGGAATATCAATACTTTTCACATTAGAGCCCAAACTGAAATAAATTATTTCTGCGCTATCCAAAAATGTTTTTATATTCTAAAATATTAAACTATAATTATTTAATATAATCCATACAAAAATTTACCTTTGGAAGTGGTTTTGGTTCTTTAATATGTATTCCTCCTCCAATCATTACTGTAGCTGGTGTTACTGGTCTTATATTTCTAAAGATAGGATTTACATTGATAAATAGCATATCAATAGAGTTTACAAGATCTCTTAAATGCGGATAACCTTCCCCAAAATATTTCCCAACTTTATTGTTTTCAAAACCAATCAATACATGATTCAAAAATAAATCAAACGAATGTGCCATAAAAAAACTTGCTAATCTTTGAAAAAAAGTCATATTTTCTTGAAATTGCACCATAGCTTCTGGATATAAAACTTGATGTACAGCATTGCCTACTGCTAAATGCCCAGCCATCAAAGCATCCATAGATAACATTGCAATTAAAGGACAATTAAATCTATGTTTAAATGCATATGCAATCGCAGCACTATACTCAATCATTACTAAATCAAAATGTTCCGTTTTATTATTGATTAAAGTTAATACTTCTGTATTCTCAAATTGTTGAGTTGATATTTTATCTATTATATTTAAAGCCGCTTTCATTACCATAAGTGGGTTGTGGTTTTGATCTATTATTTCCTTAAAATCTTTTCTCCATATTTCATAACTAAGACTCAAATCGATTTCTTTCAGGTTTGGTAGACTTGAATCTTTTTGTGGATCTGTTGTTAAAATCACTAAATCATGACCACGTTTGGCTAACTCTTTAAATATAGGTTGGAATGCAATCTGGTGACTATATGATGGTGTAGGTACCATACCCAGAATCCTGGCACCATCACATATTTCAATTATTATTAACAATAATACACTTAAACGTAACATTGTAACTATTGAATCAATACTAATATCAAATAATTTGATAAGTGATAATCTATTTATATCCAAATATTTTTTTGTATTAAAAAGATAAGGAAATTATTTTTTAATCTTAAAATTAAATTATTTACAATGATATAATGTTACGTACATATTCCCTATCATATTATGACAAAAAGTCCAATCAAGTTAGGCCACCGAAACTCCTTCAGTCAAACAGAGTTAACAATCCTGAAAACTAAATTTACTTATTGATGAGGTAATCGGGCAACTATAAACAGGATGAAGATAAAAATAGTTAATATTTTAGTTTATGTATAATTAAGCCTAGAATTAACGTTTTTTATTTTATGTATTGAATTTTATATGATTTAATTATAAGAATATTACTTACTTAAAATTGTGTTGATAATCATGATTTAACACTATACGACACAAATTATTAAACGTGAATGGCTATTATTATTATATAATTGTTTAACTTATGTCGACTCAATTTGTTTAATTAGTTTCAAACGTCAGTCGATGTTCCTGAAGGCAAACGACAATAAGGAAAATGCAACGCATAGATCTAAGGTTTTGTATCTTTAGCATCCATAGTAGAGAATATTAGTGTATATTAAGTTGCCTAATAACTAATTTTGTATTGAATTATTATTTAGACAATTTTGAATCAAATATTTCTTGCTATTTCTACTATTTAAGGACTGTTAAACTAGTTATGACTATTTATTTAATTAAATATCAAAAAATTGTCAGAATGATTCAAAATCCAGTCATAAACAGTGAATATATAAAAAAAAATATTCATAGAATATTAAAAATTGCAAAATCCATCTATAAAGTATTAAAAAATTGTCAAAAAATATTAAAATTTTCAACATTCTATATACAAAAAGTTATAAATGACAAAATTTTGTCATAAAATATTAAATTTATGAAATGATAAAAATTAGTGACAACAAAATTGTCCAAAAAACTTATGTTTATATAACAATTTGCATCAAATTCTAACAAAGTTATTTGATTTTTTCAATTTTTATTTTCTATACGAAGAAATTTTCTAAGGTTAAGTGCAATCTACTGAGTAAATTTTGTTCTAATCTTTACAATTGGTAGTAGTGATATTGTAGTCTATTGTTGCCAACTTGTATTAAAACTTAATGTATGGTTTTAAAGTTATTCGGTTTTTTCAATTATTCAATTTTAATCTCTAAAATTTAAGGTTAAGTGTAATCTACCGTGTGGATTTTCTTCTACTTTTAACAGTTAGTAGTACTGATAATAGAGTACAATTTTACCAATTTGTATCAAATTTTAATGTATGGTTTTGAAGTTATTTGGTTTCTTCAATCATTAAATTTGAATCCCCAATCAAAGCAACTTTCTAACTTTTGAGGTTAAGTACGCTCCATCGTATGGATTCTGTATTATTTTTTAAAGTTGGTACAACTGATATTGGAGTACATTTTTGTCAATTTGTATCAAATTTTAATGTATGGTTTTGAAGTTATTTGATTTGTTTTTATATCAAATCTTAATTCTTAAACAAAACACCATTCTAAATTTTGAGGTTAAGTGCAATTTACCGTACAAATTTAGTTTTAATTTTAACATTTGGTAGTATTGATATTGAACCACATTGTAGCTAATTTTTACCAAATTCTAATGTATGATTTTAAAGTTATTCAATTTCTTCAATTATAAAATCTTAATCTACAAACAAAACATTTTTTCTAAATTTTGAGGTTAAGATTTAGTTCTTTTTTGTACAGTTGCTAGTACTGGTATTAAAGCATATTATTACCAACTTTTATCAAATTTTAATGTATGTTTTTGAAGTTATTTAATTCTTCAATTGTTAATTTATAATTCTGAAACAAATTTTGAGGTTAAGTGCAATCTACATTATACATTTTGTTCTATTTTTAATTGTAGGTAGTACTAATATTGTAGAAATTGTTGCCAAATTTCATCAATTTTTAATATATGATTTTGAAGTTATTCAGTTTCTTCAATTATTAAACCTTAATCTCCAAACAAAGTAATTTTCTAAGTTTTGAGGTTAAGTGCAATCTACCGTATGAATTAAGTTTTATTTTTTACAGTTAGTAGTACTGATATTGAAATACTATATTCCTAATTTTCATCAAATTCTAATGTATAGTTTTGAAGTTATTGGTTTTCTTTAAGTTTCAAGACTTAAACCTCAAATTTAGCAACTTACTAAACTTTGAGGTTAAATGCAATTTACCGTATGGATTTAAATCTAATTTTTAGAGTTGATTATACTAATATTAAAACCCATTGTTGCCAATTTTGATCAAGTTTTAATGTATGGTTTTGAAGTTATTCTGTTTTTTCAATTATCAAATCTTAGGTTATATAGGAGGTTAAGAGCAATTTGCGGTATAGATTTTGTTCCAATTTTTACAGTTGGTACTACTGATATTGAAGCACATTTTTGCCACTTTTAATCAAATTTTAATGTATAATTTTGAAGATATTTGATTTTTTCAATATTAAAAGCTACAAACATGTTTTGCTTAAAACTTGCTTGTGATTCGCATTAATTGTTGGCCACCTACTCAAGTGTTTGTTGTTCAGGAATTGACTATTTGATTACCGATGATTTTCCAGCAGTTATAAAGTACAACAGTTGAGGTGACAGTTGTCAAAAGTATGCGCAAGGTGGGAGAAAATATAATTCAAAAATAAACTGAATTACGCTCAATTATTGGACTACTGTGGCCCACCTACCCGCCAAGATCTTTGTTGTCCAGGAATTGGCTTATCAATCACTGCCGATGCTCCAGCTATTATAAAATGACAGTGGACAAAAATATGCTCAAGTTTGGAGAAAATATAACTCACTTGATTACAAACACTTGAGCGAGTAGGTGGGTTATAAAAATAAATTGAGTCACGCTTAATTGTTGAACTACTGTGGCCCACCCACCCAAGAATTGAGTAATCAATTACTGTTGATGTTCCAACTGTTATAAAGTACGACAGTAAAAGTGACAGTTGACAAAAATATGCGCAAGGTGGAGAAACATATAATTTCCTTGACCACAAACACAAGAGCGGGTGGGTGAGTCACAAACATAAATTAAAACACGCTCAATTGTTGGACTACTGTGGCCCACCCACCCACCCAAGTGTTTGTTGTTTAAGAATTGAGTAATCAATCACTGCTGATGTTTCAACTATTATAAAATACAACAATAAAGGTGACATTTGACAAAAATATGCGCAAGTTGGGAGAATACATAATTCCCAAACAATCTGGCGGGTGGGAAAGTTACAAAAATAAATTAAGTCACGCTGAATTATTGGACTACTGTGGCCCACCCGCCCTAGTGTTTGTTGTCCAGAAATTGACTAATAAATCACTGCTAATGTTTCAACTGTTTTAAAGTACGACAGTAGAAGTAACAGTTGACAAAAATATGCGCAAAGTGGGAGAAAATATAATTTCCTTTATCACAAACACTTGGGCGGGTGGGTCTTTTACAAGAACAAATTGAGTCACGCTCAATTGTTGGACTACTGCCACCCACCCACCCGAGTGTTTGTTGTCTAAGAACTGACTTATAATTCACCGATGATGTTCCAGCTGTTATAAAGTACGTCAGTAGAAGAAACAGTTGACAAAAATATGCGCAAAGTAAAAAAAAAATATAATTTCCTTGAAGACGAACACTCGGGCGGGTTAGTGTGTTACAAAAATAAGTTGAACCATGCTTAATTGATGAACTATTGCAACCCACCAACCCGCTCTAATGTTTGTTGTTCAAGAATTGACTAATTAATCACTGCTGATGTTCCAACAGTTATAAAGTACGACAGTAGAGGTGACAGGGAATTGAAATAAACTGAATGCTAATAACGCTCGTTCCCGCACTAATGCTACTGATGCTACTGGGAAGTGTTAGTGGAAGCTGCTCGAAGATAAAATACCTTTAGATGGCTGCCGTGAAAACATCCACGCTTGATATCCGAATTCTCATGACACAAAATATATGTCGCATTAGTAATACGTTTCTTGATGCAGTAAAGCCCTTGAAACAGAAATAAAAACTTTTTGTTTTTTTGAGTAAGATAGGAAGATACCGGATTTCTTTTAAGTAAGACGAGTTAGTCTATTTGCAAATCGGGATACGGACAACTTCAACTTCCTTCGAGCAGCCTTACTTTCTAAGCTTTCTTGAGCTTAATTCAACTTAACATCGTTAGTTAGTACCTGGCCGTCCGAAACTAAGGAATAATCTAGTGCGTCACGGGCCACACTGTGTAGAATACTGCCTAAATGCAGCTTGTGGGGCGTAAAACCGGTGGATTTGTGTTGTACAGAGTTGAGAAAATTCCCAAATCTAACTACCTCATAGGCCCACCACGTTTGTTGCTTGTTGCAATAAATGCGAAATAAACAAGACCATTCCCTCATACGTTTCACAGGATTTGCTTGAGGGTGACGAACAGAACAAAAAACCATTTGAATATCTAGGTCCTCCAGAGTTTGTTTCCATTTATTGGCAGTAAACTGAGAGCCTTGATCCGATAGTAACTTGTTAGGCTTTCTCAAAATAGGAATATAATGAAAAATCAAACGTTTTAGAATAGCATTGGTAGTTGCTTATTTTAACGGGTACAAGGCAACGTATTTAGAAAATAAATCTGAACATACTAATAAGTAAGTAACTCCGCCACGCGAGCGAGGCAAAGGATCATATAAGTCTATAGATAATATATTATTAACCCCTCTGGGAATAATTGACATAAGCGGGGGACGGGGTATTGCTTGAGGTTTAGACAATTGGCAAACCTTACAACCCCTGATACATCGTTTTATATCACAGGACATATTTTGCTACCACAGATAATATCTCATGGCTCTCTAAGTCTTCCACACTCTAAAATGCCTTAAACCATCATGATATGCCCGCATGCATTCTTCTATAAAAACTTGTGGTACAACAACTAAAGAAGGTTCATCTGATGAACGACGCAAATATAACAAATCTTTGTAAACTACAAATCGACAAGACAATGTATCGCTGGACTCTTTGAGCATTTTTTTAATCTTAGGGTCGCTACGTTGCAGATCACCTAAATCTTTTAGTTTATCTTGAAAAGTAACATATAATGCGCGCGTTGATAGTATCCAAAAACATCCTCCAGAGGGAATAGGCAAGCGCGAGCTGAGAAAACAAGACAGTAGGTCTGCAATTAAATTATCCTTACCGCTTAAATAAATAAAATAATAATATTTATAAAATAAAACAAAAACTATTTCTTCTCCTTTAATTTTTGCTACAACTCTTGTTAGTGGAATACCCAATTGAATACTAATTTTCTGTGAGCTGGTCGTTGCATCTTCTGCTACTACATCCAGAATATCTTTCACCTTTTCTAAATCTTGTCGAGTAGCTTGTTGAGATGTTATGTTAACACTGGGAAGCTTTTCGGTCTTGCACAGTTTGTTGAGAACTCTGATAAATACATTTTTATTAAGATGTCTCTGATGTGGAAACCGTTGACAATATTCTTTAACAGCAGCTGTAGCATTCCCATTACAAAAACTATAAACAAACACCATATTTGCATATTCTAAATTTGAATAAATGTGTGGCATTTTGTAACACTTTAATCGTACAAACAAAATAAACGTTAAATTACCGTCACACTGACACATTATCATAACAAAAAAGCTATCAAATGTTTTAGAACGTCGAACATGGCATACTAGATAAAAAAATTTAATTATGCTATAACTTGAAAACAAATAAAAATTGGATAACAACATTTGAGTTTTTTACATTATTTTAACGTGTAGAATACACTCCTGGAGTTTGGTCCGTTCCTCCCGACTCACCCTGTATATGTAACCTACATGTCTCGTTATTATTTTAAACAATAGAACACACAATTTATTACGAAGTGGATATAGCCAAAAGTGGGCTTTATGCACTTATCATTCATTGTTTTTACCTCACATATTTTACTAAAAATAATAATTATTATGGCCACTCAATCCCGACTAAAAGCATGCGCGTTGGCAGCTAAATTTCAAGTACCAAAAGATAGCAAAATAAAAATAGGCAAGAATAGAAAGAAGAAACAGCAAAGCAACGCATCACTTAGTGCTTATTATCTGACAAATTTGACCGGAACTTAACATGGACTAAGTGCAAAACATCCGGTAGACAAGAGAAAAATTTCCTTAAAATGTTTTATTGGCGCAAAAGACTTATTAACCGTTACTAGAAGCTACCGCTACAACATCTGGTAATTAGTACATGCGCAAAAATGAACACTAACAAACTTGTGCAATGAATAGTTGCCTCCAAAACCTCCACCAAAAGCAGGTTTTTAAGGTGTAATCAAAATTGCTACGGCCTAGTTTGTTAAGTGGTACTGTTTTGTAATTTTAGATGAGCAAGCAAGAAGTTTTCAACTAAGTTGTAGAATTTTTGATATAAATTTGCTTTTAACAGAGCGGTTGGTGTTTGCAATTTCTGATGCTCCGTTTTAGTGTAGACAAAGCAGTTATTTAGAAGAATACACTTTAAAATGCCTTTAAGTGCTAATGCGTTAATTATTTGTTGATAATCTGTCCTAAAAAAGCACAATCAGTATGAAGTTTTAGTACCTCTACACTTTTTATTTGGTTGTTACCATTCAGTTATTTGATGTTAGTCTTTTCAAACGTGTATTTATGTTTTACTTTTGGCATTTTTGTTTATTTTAATTTTTTTTTGAATTATAATCGTATAAAGAAGTAGCTTAAAACGCATTAGTAAAGGTGCTATTCCAATGCGCGCAATTGCAATCATTTTGCATAACTATAACCCTACTAGTTATATATACATATCTGAAAAAGTCATCGGTGACTAAAATAAAGTAAATGAGAAAAATAAGGTCAGGGTCACGTTTTGTAGCCGCTTGCATTGGATTAGAACTTTAATGCGGTTCTATAGTTTATCCATTAGTTATACCACAAAAAAAACTAGTAGAGACTGAAAAATATAAGATAAAATTAATCAAGCATACACAATAGTTTATTTATATAATTATATAATTATTTCAATTTACTGAATATAATTTATTATTTTCTTTGAAATAAACTCATAGAGAAACATAACTATAGCAACTACCATCCCAACACAATACACCATAAAAATTAATAACAAATTATTCATCTTTAAAGCTATAGAATCATGTATAGTATTAACAACATTTCTATTCATTAAATCTTTCTCAAATTTATCAATAATTCCATTTTCTATAAACGTTGCCAACATTGGACAAATAGCATCTCTTAACGGATGTCCTTTACGAAATGTCATCCATTTATAAGAGATAGATAAATATATAGGGTAATCAAAATTAGTAGCTTCGCCATCCATCATATTATTCCTAGTATTATAAATTTCTAATGATGAAATAACTCCATAAAAACTTGTAGTGTCGTAAAGTTTTACTGCATTTTTATTTATAAGCATTGTGTTCAGTATTTTTTTATAAACTGAGCTGTTGTTGTTATCAAAAATTATCTTATTTCCTACCACAGATGTAATTACATTCATATTAGCATCAGCAAAATCCTCTAATGTTTTAATTTGCTTTTCATATTGAGGTTTTAAAAGAAATGATAATATTACGCTGGTGTAAGCAAATGATATTATAAGACATAAATAAGTCCAAATTATAAATAATATTCGAGGTACTCGTTGTTTTGGTTGTTTAATTGATTGAGACAATAGCACTGCTAGCAAATTACTAAATATTTGTTTCTCATTATATTTTGTAAATTTTGATATTATAAACCAAGCTATATAATAATATATAAAAGCATATAATGTGCAATACCATAAATCCAGTTCGAATACATTAGTTAGCTGCAACCAATTTGATACTCTGCGTGCTTTATGTACTACCAACACTTTGGTAGCCATTAAGTGCGGATTGCAATGATCCAGACTCTTTGTCATTTTAAAAAACGTAGATACGCATAGATTCATATCAAGTTTAAACTTACGTGAAGTAACTTTAAAATAATTTGTTTTAAATCCAAACAATATTTGAAACTCTTTTATTAATGAGAAATCAACTCCAGGATTTATTAAAGCTTTAGGATCTCTTGCGCACCTAAATTTCTCAGTATATTCGATTTCTATAGTACAATTTTTAAAATTATGATTTAATTTTTGGTTATAGAATTGAATAAGATTAGTTAAATTCAATTCATTGCAGTGGTTTAAAAGTAAGGGTTTTGCTTTGTTTTTGCATTGATATGGTTGAACACTATATAACTTTCCATATGAATTCAAAATAATTGTTTTAAACATATATTTTTTTGAAAGTATTCTGTTATAGTTATTAATATTTCCATAATCTGTGTAAATAATTAGATTTAAGCTTCTTGGGTTATAATTATTATTTATATAATAAAAATATTGTCTTAAGATGTCTTTGCTATCAATTATGAATAAAGTAAAATCCGTGGATTGTTCCAGATTTTTGATGAAGTTTGTGTTTATGTTTATTATTGTTGTGAGTAAATTCATTTTGGCAATATTATTCATAAAGGATGGATTGTTATCATGATGCACAATTGTGAAACTTAAGTTGTTAAATCGTTTTATTATTGGCTCTGCACATTGAAATAATTTGTCGATATATTCAAGATTGTGTTCATTCTGAAAATAATTATGTTGATATTAAATATTATTTTAAATAGTCTTCCTATTATATATTTAATCAATCTCACCTGTAGGGAAGTTGTTCCCATTTTAATCATCAGAAATATTAACCAAAGTAAAATTTTCATGTTATGGTTTTGAATAAATAATTTCGGTTTCATATATTTTATACAACCTACATCAGAACAATACAATTGTGTTTTTATTGCTACTATTTCACAACAATGTAATATATAAATGCAAACAATAAAATGTATGCATGAACGATAATCATTAGATTTATATTTATGTTATATTTTTGTTATATTGATTATTAAATATGTAATGACAATGCTTCAGTAATCGCTAAATGAATATATTAAAACAAATATATACATAATAAGCGATTTAATGATTATTTTCTAGAAATTCTATTTTTTAAATTAAAGTTAAGGCTAATCTTATTCAGCACTAATCATAACGTTTTTTTAAACATTAATTATGAACAAAAGTTTGTTAAATCACATAATAGAAAAGAACGTGATCTATTCATCTACTAATGTATAATAAATTTAAATAAAAAGTAGATTCTTTTTTTAATTTAAGTATTTATAACGTTTAAATAAATGTGTATTACTTGTACTAATTCAGATAAACACAATGATTTTAGTATTTATAATTATTAAATATTAGTTAATTGTACCATAGATATTGATTTGACTATTCTTACCTGCATAAAAGCCTCATTAAATCTTAATAATATTACTATAATCAAAAAAATATTCTCAATTATTTTCATATTTTTATATAAAACTCTTGCTTTATTTTATATTACAGAAAGCATTATGACTGAGATAAGATATTAAACAAGCATAAATGTCCCAACATATCAACCAATTTTAATTCAAGTATTCTTGAAAAAAGTGTACTACATAATTAAACTCAATCAATTAAGGCTGTCAATAACAATAGATTATAATTTATTCATTATTTCATAATTTATTTAATCATATGCCTATCTAACATTTGGTGTAAGTGGATTGTGTAGTTTATTTTTCTGTTTTATATTGTTTTCCATTTTTTCCTGTCTTGCTAATTGCTCGATTTTTTTTCTCTGTGCGTCTTTTCTAATTTTAGCTCTCCATGTTTAACTTAATCTTCTTATTTTGTTTTTTCTTGTTGCCTTTGTTTGAATTTCTATCGTCTTTATACGGCATACATGTTTGAATCATCTCATCTGTCCTTCGTTTATCTGTTCTGTTATTACTATCTAAAAATTTTGTATATAACTCTCATTTCTTATTCTATCTATTCTAGTCTTGTTTTTAATTTTTCTCAGATTATTTTTGTGTTCATTACATTTATCTCTTTTTTTTTATTTTCAGCTATAATCCATGTTTCACTGCTATATTGTGAAAGAGCACGTGGGGTTTGTGGATTATTAATTTAATTATAGCGTGTTATAATCTTGTCTTTTTTTTCGAGATTTGATACATTAATAAAGTATAACTAAAATTTAATACTATTTTCAAATAACAAAAACATATTGGATTCACTCTTACGAGCGCGTACCTTAGACCAGGGCTGTCCAACATGAGGTCCGCGGGCCTTACTTTTTGCGGCCAGCGAAACAATTTAGCACTTTAAAAAAATTGAGAAAGATTTCAGTTTTTACTCAGCCCTTTACAATTTCAGTTGAGAATGTAAAAAGAGCAGACCTTCAACAGGAATTGTGTGATTTGCAATCAGATCCTTTTTACCAAAAAAAAACTGAAACTTTTTTAAGTTGCTGCCAAGAACAATACCCCAACTTGCAAAACTTAAGGCTTACACACTGGGCTTAATGCTGGAAAGCACGTATTTTTACAAAATCAGGTTTTCCCAGATGAAATTTATAAAGTCAAAATATGATAAGTCACTTACTCAGTTGTTTCGTTTATCAACAACAAATATTAACATTAATATTAATGCATTAGTTAGTGAAAACCAATATCCTCAAATTTTCCAATAATTTTTTTGTAATTTGATATTTTTGAATAAATTAAAATAATAATACAAACGCGTTTTTTCTTTGTATACCATACATATTAAAACTCACTGATAAAGTTGCATATTTTATTTCTTCCAGTAAACAATTAATAAATCATTGTTATAATAGACAAGACGTTGATGACTTTCAAAGCGTTTTATTATTAAAATCAATAAAAAATAAAATTAAAGGAGATGCTGCAAATAACATTGCATCTTATAACATAACATCTTGGCAAGACCTCAAAAATGCGTTACTTGCCACTTACGCTGATAAACGCAATCACCAAACACTCATTTTACAGTTGTGTAGCATGGAACAAGGTTTCCTTAAATCTTTAGAATTTTTTACAAAAATTCAGAATAATCTTAACCTTCAAGTAGAGAAGCACAGTATTTGATACATTTTTCTCAAAAGTTAGCTTTGCGGATTCTATTAATAAACCTAAACCACCTTTTGGGAGATTATTTGAGTACAAGAAATCCTGATTCTCTTAATGCTGCCCTTCTAATTCTAACAAATGACTTTAATGTAAACTAAATGAATAAAAATTCTTAACTAATAAAACCCAAGTTGCTCCAAATAAAATGTCATTTTATCAAATGCCACAAAATAATAATTTTGTTAATAAACAATTTGCGCATCAGAACAATTTAATCAAAGACCATCAACATCAAGCAATGTATTTAGACCAAATAAAAATTATATTTCACCTAAACCAACCCGATGAGTTTGATGACTAAAAACACAGTTTTTCAAAATAAACCTTAATATAGACCTAATCAGTCTCATTATAATTCTCAACGTAACTGAACATCTGAGGAACTTCATAATAATGACAAAGAACAAAATTTCGAATTAATTGATGAAATCAACGATGATCTAATGCAAAATTCTAATTTTGAACCTAAACAACTTGAAGATTCAGATAAAAAAAAATTTGCAAGTAGCCTCAGAAATAAACAATACGCTGAACTCTTAAATATAGACCAAAATTTATCTCAATTACCATTTATAAATATTCCATTTCAAAATTTTAATCTTAAATGTTTAATAGATACTAGTTCAACCAAATCATTTATAAACCCCAAAATAGCAAAAAAAATACTTTTCAGATAATATACAAAAAGATCCATTTATTATTTCTACTGCTCATGGCACCACTAATGAAAAGTTTAGATATCAATTCCATGTACAACTATTTTCAATTTAAACATATTTCCATTCAAATTTCACATTTTTCAATTTCATAAATATTTTGATTGTCTTTTAGGACTCGATAATCTAAAACAGTTAAATGCTAAATTAGGTTTAGTTACAGATAAATTATTGTTGCCTAATACAAAAATTGAAATTCAATTTAAAAAACTAGTTGATTATAATAATTGTATTGTTGTAGCGCCATATTCTAAACAAAAAATTAAAATCATAAGTGCAAATATAAATTAAGGAGTTGCAATATTACCCCATCAAAAAATTTCCAACCTTAAAATTCCTGAAAGCTTAATTAAAGTAGAAAACAATTTGGCATACACATCAATATTGAACCCCACTGATAAATATACATCTATAAACTTATCAAATCCGTTTAATGTCATCTCTGAGAATAAATTTAAAATTCCAAATTTAAATAATAATTTTTGTCACACTAATAATAAACAACAGTTAAATTTTTCCAAAGTAAGAATCAACCATTGCAATACGGATGAAAGACAAAAATTATCTAAATTATTCAACAAATACGTTGACTTTTACCATTATGAAAATCAACCCTTAACTTTTACTAACGCTGTAAAACATAACATAAAATTAAAAGATAATAAGCCTATACATGTTAAGACATATAGATACCCTTACGTTCATAAATCTGAAGTACAAAATCAGATTAAGGATGTGTTAAATCAAGGTATCATTCGACTATCACAATCAAGCTGGTCTGCTCCTATATGGGTAGTACCAAAGAAACTTGATGCGTCTGGCAAACGTAAATAGAGAATAGTCATAGACTATCGAAAATTAAATGAACAGACAATAGACAAATATTACGAACATTTTAAATAAACTTGGCAGAAGCCAAGAAGCCAGAGGCGAGGGCCACTAGAAACCTGTAGTGGCTCTGATGGGCCCGAATATAGTAGGGTTCAGTCCAAAGCTGCAAATCGACCACCTCGAGCAGCAGGGTACCTAGTAATTCTACTACGTATCAAGAGACCGTACTCACGCCTTCACGTGGCGGCGCTGATGATGCTAAGTTGAGACGGATCGACAGTTAGCTGAGAACACCAGAGCTAACTGGAAAGGAGCACGAGATGAATACGTATACCCGCACATCTCATGAAGGAAGGCAACGGGAGACCACCTTCATTATTTTCCCAAGAGAACAATATGACTACATTCAACTTTAAATGTTCCGGAGTAAATAGTTCCCTAATCGGTTCTCTGGGCAGAACGAATTTGAATGAAGCCGCAAGAAGAAACATTCGAGAGAAACTAAACATAGGCACATGGAACGTCCGTAGCCTATACGAAGCAGGAAAACTGGCAAACCTAAGTCAAGAAATCAAAAGACTTAACATAGACATACTAGGTATAGCAGAGACATGGTGGCCGGGATCTGGGAAGAGTGCAACTACTGGTAGCACCCTTTACTACTCTGGTAACGAAGATAAGAACTACAGAAAAAAAGTGGGATTTTTTATTGCTAAACATCTTGTAAAATACGTAACCAACTTTGTTCCTTATACCGATAGAGTGGCTTTAATAAAAATCAATGCCAAGCCCGTCAACCTCAACATTATACAGGTATATGCCCCAACAGCTGAGGCACCAGATGAGCAAATTGAACGGTTTTACTGTGATATAAAACACTTAATGCAATCTACAAAAAAACAGGATATAAATGTAATCATGGGTGATTTTAACTCCAAGTTAGGAAACGAAAGATTTGAAGACCTAGTCGGCCCCCATGGACTAAGGGTCAGAAATGAAAGAAGAGATCGACTTTTACAGTTTTGCCAAGAAGAGGATATGAAAGTCATTAACACCTGGTTTCGCTTACCACCACGACGACTATATACCTGGAAATCGCCCGCTGACAAACCAAATAATATTGTCCGAAATCAAGTAGATTTTATAATGATTAATAAAAGGTTCGGGTCATCTATTACAAAGGCGTGTACCTACCCTGTAGCAGATGTTCCATCTGATCACTCACTCCTACTAGCAACCATCAGGACCAAGCTTGCAAAACCAACCAGGCCATCTCCAAAACTTATACTTGACCTAGAGAAGTTCAAAAACGAAGATATAAGAGCGGAAGTTAAAGCTAACATCAGCTTACAAATGGAGACCAATATACCAAAAAACATACAAAATGAAGACATAACCTGTCTATGGGATAAAATAACGGATATTTTGATAGGCACTACAAAGAACAAAGTAGGTCTTAAAAAGGAAGACAGAAAACAAACATGGATGACGGATGAAATCTTCCTACTAATGGAAAAAAGGCGCAAACTCAAGAACCAATACGATAGAACTAAATATAAAGAGGCACAAAAACTAATTAGAACTAAGATCAGAGTAGCGAAAAACGAGTGGCTCGTCAGTGAATGCAGAGAAATCGAACAGTTGCAAGTATTACATGATGACTTCAATTTGCATAAAAAACTGAAAGAAACAGCAGGAGTTTTCAAAAAATCTAACCTTGCCATGCTAGTTAATCAGAACAACGAAATAATACTAGATACTGAAGAGAAAAAGAAAGTTTGGGAGCAATATATTAAGAATCTTTTTGCAGACGAAGGACCAAATAATAACACTAGTGACTTCGAGACCGACGACAATAACCTGACGGGACCATCAATTAGTAAGGATGAAATTGAAAGAGCTATAAATACTGCAAAAAACAACAAGGCCGCAGGCCCAGATGAAGTTATATTAGAAATACTTAAACTCCTCGATGAAAAAGGCATAGATGTGCTGCACAAAATCTTCAACAAAATCTATGATACTGGTAGTTATCTTACACAATGGCTCTCATCAATGTTCATTCCCTTGCCTAAGAAAATAAACGCCAAAAAATGCGAGGAACATAGACTAATTAGCCTCATGAGTCATTCGTTGAAATTATTTCTCAAAATCATACATCAAAGAATATATAGGAAATGCGAATGCGCAATCAGCGATACACAGTTTGGTTTCAGGCAAGGACTGGGCACAAGAGAAGCTTTAGTTGCAACACAAGTTCTTGTACAAAACTGTTACGACCAAAGGAAAAATGTTTATAGATAAATGCTTCGTAGACTATGAGAAGGCGTTCGACAGAGTGCAACACCACAAACTCTTTGAAATACTTAAAACGTCGGGCATTGATCAAAAAAACTTGCGATGCATAGAGAACTTGTACAGCACAAGTAAAAATAGAAAACGAAACTAAGAACGCTTTAAAGATTAGTAGAGGGGTGAGACAAGGTTGTGTCCTATCGCCACTCTTATTTAACCTATACTCTGAGAACATATTTATAGAAGCTCTCACGGACATTTAAAAGGGCATTAAAAACAATGGGATATGGATAAACAACATTAGATATGCAGACGACACAGTGCTGATAGCCGAAAGTATAGAAGATCTCCAAGATCTGGTCAACAGAGTAGGGACTCACAGCAAACTCATGGGACTCAACATGAATATTGCAAAAACAAAATTTATGGTTGTTTTCCGAGATCAGAATATTGGGAGGGACGCTGTGTTGACATTTAATGACTTACCAATTGAGAAAGTACAAAAATTTAAATACCTAGGAACCTGGCTGACAGAGGACTGGACATCAGAGACCGAAATTAAATGCAGAATTGAACATGCACAAAGTTCATTCATTAAATACAAACAAGTTTTTACCAACACTGAATTTGATTTTAATCTTAAGATACGGCTTATTAAATGTTATGTATGGTCGGTACTCCTCTACGGCATGGAAGGCTGGACGCTTAAAATAACATCTATGAATAAAATAGAAGCATTTGAAATGTGGCTTTATCGTAGAGTGCTGAAGATCTCCTGGACAGAACGAATTACCAACGAAGAAGTTCTGCGAAGAGTAGGTAAAGAGCGCGAACTTTTAACAACCATCAAAAGAAGGAAAGTTGCATATCTGGGGCATATCATGCGTAATCAGAAATATGATATCCTTCAACTGATCATAGAAGGCAAGATCGAAGGAAAACGAGGAGTAGGAAGAAAAAAGATGTCGTGGCTCAGAAATATAAAACAATGGACTGGACTGAATACTATCGGTAGTTTGGTTCATACATTCAGAAACCGAGAAGAAACGGATCATATTGTCGCAAACATCCATTAATGGATAAGTGCAGCAGAAGAAGAAGCCAATATTTTTCCACTTTAGATCCCGCTTCAGGATTCCACCAAATAGAAATAAATCCTGACAATATGTCCAAAACTGCATTTTCAGTAAAAAATGACCACTACAAATTTGTTCGTATGCCGTTTGGCTTGAAAAACGCCCCATCATCCTTTTAACGGATTATAGATAACGTTCTTCTTGGAACACAAAATCAATCCTGTATTTTTTATTTAGACGACATCATTATATTTTCAACTTCCCTTCAAGAACACATTGAAAGATTGCTAACAGTTTTTGAACGCTTGCGTAAATTTAACTTAAAAATTCAATTAAATAAAAGTGAATTTCTGCAAAAAGAAGTAAGTTACCTTGGACATATTATTACACCCGCTGGAATTAAACCTAACCCAGACAAAATTAATGCTATTTTTGATTTTTCAATACCAAAATCTCAAAAAGAATTGAAAGGATTTCTGGGACTTTTGGGTTATTATAGAAAATTTATTGAAAATTTTGCAAAATTAACTAAACCCCTAACTAGCAGATTATAAAAGGATAACACAATTGACCCTGATAATTTATAATATAAAAACTGTTTTGAATTCTGTAAGAAATTATTAACCAATAACCCAATCTTGTAATATCCCAATTTTGAAGAATCAGTCATTTTAACGACCGATGCAAGCAATTATGCGATAGGAGCTGTTTTATCCCAAAGTAATATTGGCTCAGATCTTCCCATAGCTTATGCATTACGAACATTAAATAAACACGAAATAAACTATTCTACTATCTATCGAAAAAGAACTACTTGCTATAATATGGTCTACTAAGTATTTCCGTCCCTATCTGTATGGAAATAAATTTAAAATTATAACAGATTATAAACCACTCCAATGGCTTTTTTCCCTTAAAAATCCCAACTCAAAATTAGTCAGATAGAGACTACGTCTCGAAGAATTTGATTATGAAATAAATTACAAAAAAAGTAAATTAAACAACGACGAAGATGCTTTATCTCGTCCTCCAAACTTAAACGCAATCGAATCTGATGAAGAAGATAAAATTATTTTTGATTATATGGATAAATTTAATGCTAAATTTGCTTCAAAAACATCTATTAATAACGAAGAATTGTAGAAATTCCAGATATATTTGATATCGACAGAGAGGAAATTTCAGACAACGATATTACCATTCATACTGCTTTGGAAAACCCAATTTGCTCTATTTCAATTTCTGAAGATCCTTTAAATACCTCAAAAAATCAAATACATTTTATAAGTATTAAAACTCACCCATCCAAGACTAAGGCAAAACATTTATTTCAAAATTCTAAGCAACGCCTGATAGTACAAATTTCAGAATGTAACTTTGAACAAGACTTTTCTAACTTTATAAGAAATTATGTTGTACCTAATGTCTTATATTCTTGTTACTTCGAAACAGAAGAATTGTATAAACAATGTAATTTAATTCTAAATCAGAAATTTTAAAATAAAATCAAGTTTAAAAAATGTTCAAAAATATTAAAAGATATTGAAACTCTTGATGACCAACATAAAGAAATTATCATAAAGGAAAATGTAATCATAAAGGAATTACTGAAACAATTCAAAAATTAAGTTCTGAATATTATTGGCCTAAATTGCATGAAAGTATTCAAAACTTTATAAATAATTGTGAAACTTGTAAACTCGTTAAATATGATCGAAGACCATTAAAGTTAAAATATAATATAACTCCAACCCCAACAAAACCTTTTGAAATAGTTCATATTGATATTCTAAAATATGAAAAACATAAATTTCTTACCATCATCGACGCGTTTAGCAAATACGCTCAAGTGTATCTACTCTTGAATGTGCAAGCAATTGAAATAGTAAAAAATTTACTTCATTACTTTTCACATCATTCAGTTCCAGGTTTAATTATCTGTGATAATGGACCAGAATTTGATAACCAGTTGAAATACATTTCTGTAGTCCACATCATCCGGCTAGTAACGGATTAATTGAGAAATTTCACTCAACTTTTCTAGATCATTTAAATTTATTAAACAATCGAGAAGAATTTAAAAAAGATTCAATTGATTCAAAAATACTATATTCACTAATTGCTTACAATAATTCGATCCACAGCACAACTAAATTAACACCTTTTATAATCCTTAACTTTGACATGCATGAAATGACTGATATTAATTTAGAACCCTTAATCCTAAATAATTATATCCAGACACATAAAGAAAAACTTCAGATAATGCATAAATTAATAAATGATTGATTAATGGAAAATAAAATTAAAACTATTTCAAAAATAAATGAAAAAAGAGAAGAATTACTAAAAATACCAGAAAAAGTATATGTAAAAAGTAATTTTAGATCAAAAAAGAGAAACCGATATAAAAAAGAAAAAAAATTAAAAATAGATGCTAATCGAAAAACAATAGAACCAGGGATAGACAAATCCAAAACTGGTCGAAAATTTAGGAAATTACACATCAATAACATCAAACGTCCTAATAAAAATTTGTCTCCAATTTCAGGTACTTCCTCATCTTGTGGTCTTCTACAATAATTATGGCCCAACGAAATATAACATCTAACCCTGGCATACTTTCTGTAAACTTAAGACATGCAAGACTACAAACAACTTCTTCCACCTTTTTACATTATTTTGATTTAACACATTTTTTAAATGAATATGAAAGTATTTTACAACAATATAAAAATATATTGAATTCGACTCAAATAAATACAAGATTTACAAAAGAATTAAGTAATTATTACAACATTTGTAACTATGAAACAAACCAAATTGATGAAAAGTTAAAACCATTTTGAAAATCGTCACGAAACAAACGCGGTCTCATTGATATTTTTGGGTCAGTTATTAAACAAGTAACTGGATATGAATACATTTGATATAATAAAAAGAAATCAAAATAATTTGGTTCATCAAATTAATAACCAATATTTAGTTAACAATAAAATTATGCAAAGGTTTAATAAAACTATTAAAAATATAAAACATAATGAATTAATTATTCTTACAAGAATTAATCAATAAAAAACATTATTAAAATCCACAGCAACATTTTCTGACGTTCCGTCTGCCAAAGATGTTCTAAATCAAATTATTCACTTATTGAATATTATTTTAAATGTTGCACAAGACATTGAAAGTTCACTGACGTTTTGTCATTTAAAACAATTACATCCAAGCATCATTACTGGTGAGGAACTATTGTTTGAATTACAGAAAATATTCCTTTTCTATAAAACCAATTTACCTTTTGAAGTTTTTTTACAAACAATTTATCATTTTAAAAACTTAATTAAACCCTCATGCTTTAAAAAAAAATCTGAGACTATTTTATTTATTCCATTATTTGAAAAAACTAACTACGAGCTATACTATTTTATACCAATACCAAATTATGATTTTCAAGTAATTATTCCAATAACTAAATATGCTCTTAAATCTGGTTCAGAAGTAATTCCGTTTTCTGATGTTTGTGACCTTTTTGAAAACCAATACCTTTGTTCACGAAAATATTTCATGCAAAATAGATATACATATTAACGAATAATAAATTCAAACACCGCTTTCACATTCAATTACAAAAACAAAATATTTTAGAATTTATTCCAGAAATTAACCAATATTTGGGAGCTTTTCCAAAATCAACTATATTAAAATCAAATTGCAAAGAAATATGGACCACACAAACATTACATGGCATTTTTCTGTTTGGCAAAAACCTACATTGTCAACACTTTATTGGTACCCACCAGTTAATCTTTAATGATGCCACCAGAGGACAACCTTTCCTACTAGAAGCTTTTCAACTGGATTTAACCACATCAATAAAGAATCATCTTCCGAAGCTTCCACTAAAAACAGTACAATTGGCAAAACTAAATGACCAATTGCACCCAATACAATTATTAGAAGAAAATAATAATGTTAATCCATGGCATTTATGGGGAACAATCCTGATGTATATAATACTATCACTATTAGGATGTGCTTTTAACATCAAATAATTCAAGAAGAACAGAGACCGACAAGAACAACCCGATAAAGATTCAAGAAATCAACAACTCATTGCTCTTCAACCACTGGCAAGTTTCAATATTTAATCTCTCCGGAGTATCGAACTTAACGATGGAGGAGTAATATGAAGATCTTGTTATGCATCATTTTGCTAAGTGCACATTTTATGTAATAAACATGTTATTCTTTCTTATAATTCTAGGAATGCTGAGAAGCACTTATTTTAATATAAAAACATATGTAAACATAATTAACACACATTCTTATGTCTAAACTTGTAGAAATAACATTTAATAATAAAAACTTATTATTTTTAAAATCAATAATTGAAAATCAATTATATTTCTTACACATATTACATACAAAATGACACATTTTATTAATTAAATTTAAAATTGAAATTAAAAAAAAAAAATTTTGTTTTTCTTTTTTGGTGGAAAATATGTTAAACAAAAATTTTTTAGTTATAAAATAAAAAATTACAATAATAACTAAAAATATACAAATACAAAAGGTTATTATATCTAAATAATAATACTGATATAATGGTAAATTTAACCCAAGTTCTTTTAAATGTTGGGCACCTTTATTACGCAGTACATATTCCGTCCACCATACTGCTTTTTCTAATGCATTCATTGGCTCATCTCTGACACGTGTAGTTAATTCTATTGTTTTATTTTTATATCTAAAAATTAATAGTTAATTAAATATAATATTAAATAATTATCACATTACATAGAATTAGATATTACTTCCAATATGGCATTCTTAAATTGATCAGCTGTTAACGTTTTATGATCAGTATAAACCCCTAAATTATTTTCAACAACTTTTTGGGCATTAGGTTCTTGATCATTAAAATATGGCATTACTACTAATGGTATATGCCCGAATAAAGCTTCTTCTAAAGATTGCAGTCCTGCTTGTGTTATAAACAATTTTATATTTGCATACCCTAAAAAATATGGTATAAATAATTTTATTATTAAGTTTATCTAAAAAATAAATAAATACTCAAAACATCTTGCAAAGGAATCCATTTCTTGATCATAACATTGCTTGGTATATTTGGCATATCTTCTACTTTAAATTTCCACAATATTTTGTATGGCAATTCTGAAAATACTTTTAATATAATTTCTCTGGTCTCTAAAGGAATATCAATACTTTTCACATTAGAGCCCAAACTGAAATAAATTATTTCTACGCTATCCAAAAATGTTTTTATATTCTAAAATATTAAACTATAGTTATTTAATATAATCCATACAAAAATTTACCTTTAGAAGTGGTTTTTGTTCTTCAATATGTATTTCTTCTCCAATCATTACTGTTGCTGGTGTTACTGGTCTTATATTTCTAAAGATAGGATTTACATTGATAAATAGCATATCAATAGAGTTTACAAGATCTCTTAAATGCTGATAACCTTCTCCAAAATATTTCCCAACTTTATTGTTTTCAAAACCAATCAATACATGATTCAAAAATAAATCAAACAAATGTGCCATAAAAAAACTTGCTAATCTTTGAAAAAAAGTCATATTTTCCTGAAATTGCACCATAGCTTCTGGATATAAAACTTGATGTACAGCATTGCCTACTGCTAAATGCCCAGCCATCAAAGCATCCATAGATGACATTGCAATTAAAGGACAATTAAAACTATGTTTGAATGCATATGCGATAGCAGCACTATAGTCAATCATTACCAAATCAAAATGTTCTGTTTTATTATTGATTAAAGTTAATACTTCTGGATTTTCAAATTGTTGAGTTGTTATTTTATCTATAATATTTAAAGCCGCATTCATTGCCATGAGTGGGTTGTGGTTTTGATCTATTATTTCCTTAAAATCTTTTCTCCATATTTTATAACTAAGACTCAAATCGATTTCTTTCAGGTTAGGTAGACTTGAATCTTTTTGTGGATCTGTTGTTAAAACTACTAAATTATGACCACGTTTGGCCAACTCTTTAAATATCGGTTAAAATAGGTCAGAGTAGAGCAAACTGTAATCTGACTAACGATTAAAAAGATACTGACTAACAAATCATTGCCAGCACAAATAACGAATAATGATTAATATTTATAAATAAGTTTTTTTTTATTAACGACTATCCGTATTTGATGTCACTAATGACTAATGATTATTAGTCATTAGTTAGTAAAGAACAATTACTGACTAATAATCACCAATCAAAACTCGCATAGTAGTGACTAACAAATAACAACTAACCAAAGTTTGTTTAAAAATTTTAAGAAAATCTGAGAAAATTTAAAACTGTTTAAGAAAATTTAAGACGTTTTAAATAAAATGCAAGAAAATCTAAAATCTGACTCGAGTCAAACCATAAAAAAGAAAAGATATGTAAATAACCAAGCAATACCAACAATACAACAATTGAAATAATGGGGGAACTAATTGAAAATAAAAAAAAATGGCAAACCTTCTAGAGATAAATATGGAGAGACTAGAGTTTAAGAAGTGCAAAAAACAAAACAAAATACAAAAAATACAAAAAATAGGGAGGAAAATGTCAACACAAACAATAGACTGGAGACAATACCAAAGAAAATATAAAAAACCATTTCATCTTGGACCAAGAGATAATAGAAATGGTTAATAAAGACGACATTTACAATTATTAACAAAGAATAGAGAGAAACTAATTTGTAATAGTAAATAAAGAACCCAATAATGAGAAAAGAAAGTGATACTGCAGTATTAATAAATGATGATAAAATAAGAAAAAAATTGGGTATACTACTTTAAGTTTAAGTAAAATACTTAGAATTAATTGTGGAAGAAGAAGAAGATAAAACAAAAAAATATATGTAGAAATTTTAAGAAATTCAAGCGGAAAAAATGTGGGCAAAGTGCACATTATTAAACAAAGAGTCGAAACAACAATAAAAAAAGAAATAAATAAAGCAAAAGCATTAAATATTAATGGCATTAGCGCCAAGAGAGACAAAAAAATTATGGAGATGGCAGGAAGAAGAACAAAAACAAATGCAGAATTAGGAGCTATAATAGTGAGAAACAAAAAAAAGGAGAGTTGTTACTATTAACAAATAAATAAAAAATGAAATAGAGGGTTACAATGTATAAAAAGTTAATAACGTACTCACAGAACTACTGATGATCAAAGATATTAATACGAACATTAGCAAGGAAAAAATGTTGAAAGAAATAATGAATAAAGCAAATACAGAAGGAAGTACGATAATATCTATAAAGAAAAGTATAGAAAAAAATACACGGCTACAGTCAAGATAGACAAAAAAGCAGCGAAACAGATAATAAGAGAAGGAAGAACAAACATGGGACTCATAAGATGCAGAGTAGAGATTTTTTTTTTTCCTGAAGAAAAATCTTTTATAGACGACCCCACACGCTTGGAACGCATGGGAGTGTAGGACTCCACTATTTAAAATGTTTACCCACTAAAAAACCTCATTTTTTTAGCTTCTTATTGTTTTATTCCCGGTTCACCGTTTCCGATATGTTGACAGGATCAAAACAAGCTCTTTTTAAATTTCCCTAGTTCTGTTCATTCCTTAGCTTTTGTAAACGTTGTTGTTCTTCGGATTTTTTTTTCTTTCATGATGGTGATAATCATATAGTGCGCGATTTTCCAATTTTTCTTCATATCCATAATTTTCTGTACCAGTATCTCTGGTGTTATGTTGCTACCCAGTTGTTCACTCGCACTTTTCCTTGTTTCCACCCATCTTTGACAGGCAAAAATAACATGCTCAAGGCTATCCACTTTACCACAGTAGGCGCATGTATCCGCAGCAGTGATGCGCATTCGTTTTGTATACGTCCCAAATGATCCGTGATCAGTCAACACTTGAGTAAACCAGTAGTCCAGATTTCTATGGTTGCATTTCATCCACTCTTTCAAGTTTGGTATGAGCCTTTTGGTCCATTGTCCTTTCTCCGTATTTGCAGACCAGTTTTCCTGCCACTCGTTTAACAAACACTCTCTCATCTTTGTCTTTATTGTCAGATTCCAAGCACTGATGTTATTTTGATCTTTCTGCTACTAATAGTTTTATGGGAGGTACTCCTGTGATCACATTTAGAGCCACCGTCGATGTACGTGTACGCGGAGGCCACACGCAACAACACTTTCCTTTGTACTGCGCATAGCATGTTTTTGTACTTTTTCTATTCCAGCACACTACTCCAAATTGGTGCTCCGTACAGTATAGTATTATGCACTACTGTGCCTATAACTTCCCGCTTTGAGCTAGTTGGTCTTCCTGTATTTGGCATCAGGACTGCAATTCGCTGTTCTGCCTTCTTGGTAATTTCCTTGACGTGAATGTCAAACATACCCCGGCTGTCTAGATATACTCCTAAATATCTAACCAATTTTGACGGTTTCACTTCGGTATCACATACTTTAAAAATTATGTCTTTTTTACCTTTTTTTTCCCTTCAACATTAGTGCTTCCGTTTTCGTTTGTGCTAGAGATAGCTTATTGGAATTCATTCAGCGGTTTATTCTGTGTAAGCCCTCATTTGTGCAGGTTTCTAGATTATCTTTGTTCTCTGCGGTCAACAGCAGCGCTAGATCGTCTGCAAACGCGATTGTTGTAGCATTCCCCATCATTTGTATTTGCAGAAGTGGATCGTACAGCACGTTCCGTAAAGTTGGTCCGAGGACCGATCCTTGTGGAACACCGGCACATATGTCTATCTCTTCGGTTTTATTATATACTAATTTTCTGTTCTATAGGTACGCAGACAGGATATTTATCATATAAGGTGATAAATTTCTGCGCCTTAGTTCGTTTATTATTAGGCTATGTCTAGCTGTATTAAAGGCATTTTTAACGTCCAGAAGCACTAACACGCACCAACCCGCCTTGTCCATATTTGCGACTTCGTAGATCTTTTCGATGGCTTGAATAGTCGATTTGCCTCTCCAAAAACCAAACTGATTTTTGTGCAGAGTAGAGAGTAGCTGGATAAAAGGACATGTAGCGGCGGAATGCAAAGGAGAGAATAGATCATTGCTATGCATAAAATACAAAAAAGATGAACACCAAGTTGCCAAATGCAAAAAATACTGCATAGAATGCAAAACGATAGAACACAGAACGGAAGAGCGAGAAGATGCCCGGCTACAAAGAAAAAAGAAACAAAGAAAACAAAAAAGAATATAGAAAACAACAACTCCAATAACTGGAAACAAAACAAAAAGCAGATAACAAACCAAAATGTATAAGTTTATACAAACAAACATAGAGAAGGAAAAAAGGCGCACGACATACTGATAGCAAATGAAAAGATGGGGAACACCAAAAGAGGGAATAGTGTGGGCTGAAGTAGCAAGTATGATAGTATACAGCTGTTATGTCAGTCCAACGTACAAACTGGAATACTATCATTAGTGGATAAAAGAATTAGAAAGCAGTTTAAGAAAACAGAAAATCCAAAAAAAAAATAGTAGAAAGAGATTTCAATGCAAAATCACCGAGATGGGGAGGATACAAGAAAGATTTAAGAGTGACAATCTTAAAAAAGATAATAGCTAGTTTAAACCTTGCCAATTGCAACATGCAACAAAGACAAACCGACGTTCGTAAAAGAAAACTCAAAATCACACATTGACATTACCATAGCAACATGGTAATTGGTAAGTATAGTAGAATGAATAGACCGTGACAGAAAAGGAATCACTGAGTTTACACAAACATAATATACAATGTAATACAAAAGAGAAAGGAAAACAGGAGTATACGAAAGAAGGTAGACAGTACTTAAGAAGAATAAAAACAATAACATGGAGAAGATATGCAAAAGATACTCACAAAATTTTAGAAAAGCGGCGGATAAAGCAATTCCCAGGTACAGAAAAGGGGGCAAAAAAGACCATACCGGTAGTTATTAATATTTTTGACAGTAACTTTTTGAGAAATGTGATTAGTTTTTGACAATATTTTTGGCAACTTTTTTGACAACTAAATTTGTTTTTGAAATTTTTAAGTACTATTTGACACATGTCATACAATTTTTGATAATTTAGAATGAAATATGATAGTAGTATATTTCCAATTTTCTACTCTACGTCTTCCTTCTTCTTTTTTAAAAGTCATCATTTTTGTTTTATTTACCCTCACTTCCAACTTTTTTTTTAATATTTATCCAGGCATCTAATTGTTTTGTTCATTTCATTTGCTTGCTTAGCTACAATCACCTTCTCTGCATAAGCCAGCAACCACACTTTCATTCTGTCCACTACCACCCCACCTGTCTGCGCAAAGCAGTTTTTCTACATCTGCAATGCATGCCGCAAACAAACTGGGCTGAATGAGCATCCCTGTTTTACACTTTTTGTAGTCCAAAACTTATCACTTATTTTGCCATTCATACTGCTAACTGTTTTTATGTATCAGGGGCGGAGCTACCTGTAAGCAAGGGTCTGCAATGCGGAAAGGCCCACAAGCAAAGGGGGTCTCTGACAAATATTTCAATACCTGCCCCCCCCCCCCCCAGTTTAAATAAATGACAAAACTGTACTTCTTTTTCAAAATTCTCTATGTCTATGAGCCCTTTTCAATGTTTTGCGATAGGGCTCAAAAATCCTAGCTCCGCCACTGTCATGTATACTTCTTTCATTCTTTTTACTGGTGCTCTTTTTCTCAAATACAGTTCAAGAATAACACATACAAGTTTTCTCTCTTTTTTGCTATTTTCTTTTCTACTATATAGTGTAGTATGTATACATTATCTATGGTCCTTCTTCTTTTCTAAACCTGGCCTGTTTGGCTGGCAAAATCTCATTCATCTCTAGTTTTTCTGTCAGTTTTTCTTCTAGTACCATGGCGTAGATCTTGTATGCTGTACTTAGTAACGTTATACCTCTGTAATTTTCTGCAAGCTCTTTATTTCATTTTTTGTGTATCAGACATACTCTCCACTAACTAGGAAACTCTTTTCCCTTCTATACTTCATTTATTATCTCACTCAGTTTTTCAATCAGATCTTCCGTACTTCAATTTGTTTTTTAGTCTTTTTATTTGCTTCTATATAATTTATTTTGCTATTTTATCTACATCTTGTTTCACTTGTTGTGTTGTCGTTGGCTGTCTATCGGTTTTCTGTCCGATCCTTCATACAGTTTTAAGAAGTGTATTCTTCAGTCTTCCATCAAAATTTGAGCACTCTGATATTCTTGTTTAGTCACCTTGTCATTTTTTCAATTTTGGAGTACTTTTCTAACTTTTTTTCACTGTGCATTTTGTGCTTCACCATTTACTTTTTGCAAATAATATTGTTCCGTCTGCAATTTTGTTTTCTAGTTCTGTTATTTTTTATTCTACGTCTTTTTCTTCAAAATGTCTTTTAAATAAAATTTGCCTGTACATTTCAACGTTCTCTTGTGTTCATATTGTTTTTGTTATTATTTATTTTTCATTCTCCAACCTTGCTAAGGTATATTATTCCCTTTCATCTTCTTCCATATTTTCGTTTAGTATGTCCCACCCATTCTCTTCAATCATTTTTTATCCTTCTATATTTTCTAGGTTGTCTTTTGACTTTCTTTTGCTTTTTTGACTATTTTTTGTTATTTCTTTGTTTAGTCCAATCCTAGCGTTGAATTATCTCTTCTTACTATTAGTTTTCTCTTTCTCTCTTTGGTTTCTTGTATTGAATTTTCTAACTTTGTTCTAATTTTTTTTCATCTCTCTCCTTAACAACGTAACTATCTTGTATTTTATTTTTCTAGTATAAAATGTTCTTGAACCATCCCTTTAACTGCTAATTCTTCATTATCTTCTTGTAGTATTTTCGTTCTTATTCCTGTTATGTGCCTCCTGTTGCTCTTTCCATTTTTTTTTCATCTATGGATGGTTGGCATTTTTATCTAAACTCTTTAGGCATTTGATCTACAATGTTTCTCTACTTTTTTTAATCTATCCATGTTTCCACCATTCCAATTAGATCAAATCTTATGTATTTCCAAAAATCTTCATCCTTGTTATGTAACAGATTCCAAAATAATATATTTATATTATTGGTGGTATCTTTTATTTTTAGACCATTTTTGTTAGCTTCTAATTTGTTTATTACTCTTCTTTCACAACTTTCTCCATTAACACAGTTTAATTTAGTTCTAGGAAAATACCCTCTCCTTATTTAATACTGCTACTAGTTTTTTGACAGTTCTATTTTGTTGTTTCTGTCATTGTAACGACGTTTTTCTCCATTTACCACTATCTTCATATATCCAACAATCGCCGTCTTGTTTTTTTTTTGTTTTCTCTTCTTTTGCAATATTTTAAACACCTTCTTTTAATTGGTTTTTTGTTTGTTTATTCTTACATACGGTATGCTTATAGATTAGGTTGCTTTAGTACTTTCTAATTAGGATTTTATTCCTACTTTGCCATTTTGAAGCACGCCGCTTTATTCCTCTTAATCGCTATTCTTGTTTTTTTTTATTTAATTTTTTTTTTTTTAATATAACCAAAAATTTTCAAAATAATTTTTTTATTAATGTTTACTTTTTAAAATTATTAATTTATTTAATAAATAAATATTAAAAAATAATTAGTCAAATAAATGCGATGTGATTAATGATTGACGAATACTCGAATAGAAAGTAGTTTTGACTAACCAATAGTCGCAAGTAATCGACTAATGATCAATCTGTAATCGTAAATAAACTAACTAATGACTAATCAATTTAAAAAAAATATTGTGAATAATGACTAATGATTGATTAGTTAGTCAGTAATCATTAATCAAACTACTATTTTGACTAAATCGTTAGTCACTAACGCATAAGGCTGCAGTCTCACTGCACCACCCACCGCCACCAACTAAAATTCGAACACGTTAAATCATATGGCGACGGTCCCACTGATTCACTATTCTCGCCGGCATCTGTCATTTGGTAACCACCGTTTCATAATATCAAATCGGTTGGTGGTAGCGCGGCAACAATTGATCGTCATTTGAAACATACTAACTTGATATTTTACAAATCAAAACATAATCTGTCATTTTTGCTTTAATATTTGAGAATTTTAAAAACGGTAACGTGGAAGAAACATGGACACTATCCGACATTGATAAACTAATTACATTAGTAAATGAAAGACCCGAAATATAAATATATTCTTCTACTGACATAGAAAAGAGTGGAAATTTAAGTATTTGGTGGACACCAGTGAAACCGTAGTACATTTTGGTGGTTAGTGGCAAACGGTGATAGTTGGTGGCGGTGGTGCAATGAGACTGCAGCCTAACTCTGGTGTAGGTACCATACCCAGAATTCTGGCACTATCACATATTTTAATTATTATTAACAGTAATACACTTAAACGTAACATTATAACTATTAAATTAATACTAGTATTAAATATTCTGATAAGTTATTATCTATTTATATCCAAATATTTTTTTTTGTTTTAAAAAGATAAGGAAGTAATTATTATGAAATTATAATTTATTTAAATTAATATAATATAACGTGAATATTTGCGAATTTCTAAGTCATAGTTGAATTCTTGTCTAGTTTGTTTTACCTTATTTTTTTAATCTCTTGTTAAAGATCTAATCTTTCATTCAATTTTGTGTCTAGGTATCTCTTGCATTCAGTTCTTTTAATTGCCTACCCCCTTGCCTGGTTATTACGTCTTATGACCATGAATTTTGTTTTTTGTTGTAGTTGGACTAAAAATATACAGACCCTGTTTATTTTTAGTCCAACTTCTGTTTCTTGTTTGTTTATTAGCAGTTGTAGGTCTTGCTGATTACTCCACTTAGCCCTTCAAGTTTCTTAAATAATTAACAGCTTCTAACAGTCATTTAAGTCTGCTAGTTATAAAAATTAAAAAACAATTATTACAAAAAAATTAAAGAAATATCAAATGCGTATAAAAATATTATAATTTAAAAGTTAATTATTTTGGAGATAGGATAACTTTTAAATCAATAAAAAAAGGATATAACAACAAAACAAAACAAAATATTATAATTAAAAAACAATTTATTTGGAAATAATTCTTTTAAATCAGATTATTTAATCTAACCTTCAATAAAAAAATGTAATGATTTATTAACTACCCGAAAAATTACCGGTTGGTATAAAACACTTCTTGCGTTATGAATATCATTATTACAGTTTTTATAAACCAACATGTTACGTTCTTGTGGTCTTTTAATACTAATCACATCATGTATTACTTGCGTAAGTATAAAATAAATAAATTATATTACTTACAATTATTGTTATAATAGGGAGCCGTCGATCTATCGTTCACAGAAAATACCAACGGATATGAAATTGAAGAAGCAAGAGTTGAATGTCGTTCACTGAATAAAACAATAGTTAAAGTACATTGTCAAATTTTTTTTTAAAAACAGATTCAAGAAATCTACCAAAATATTTTTGGATGTTTTTCAACAAATTGATGATATTGATGTAAGCCAAATAAAGCAATCATTTCTAATTTAATTGATAATTATTTTAGTTATCAATGGATTATATGAGAGGATCCTTGCGTACTAATCAGTATACCATTCCAGGAGCAAAATTTGATCTTCCTTTTTGCAAAATGCTACGTTTGAATCTGTGGGGAGCTACAAATTATACAACAATTCATGGAAATTTGACTCAATGCCCAATTAAACCAGTAAAATAATTTAATTAATTTATAATCAATTTTATGACAAAAATTTTATTTTAAGGACGTTTATTATATAATAACTTTAGATACTACAAATGAAAATCAATATGGTCACAAAAATTTACCAAAAAACATCCCAAATGGTGACTATAGAGTAAATGTCACAGTAAAAATCAACAAATTTCCAGCAATTAGTGTAATTGTATATACCAGCTATCACGAGAAACCGAATCATTAATCCAATTTCAATTAAAATGTTTTGAGCTTAATAAAATTAATAGCATTTGATATAGTCTATAATGTTACCATTCACATCTCTAAAGGTTTCTAAGTTATAAATAACTACCGATTGACCACAAGTTTTTTTTTAGTTGGACCTCTTTGTCAAAATGCCGTCTTGTAAATTGCAACTCGTTGTTGGAAAGTATGGTCTTAAGGTAGCCATATCTGTAGAATAACTTTTTTTCTTATTACACCATGGTTTTGGTTTTACTGCTTCTATCTATCTCTTACATACGTTCATTATTGTTAGCACAACTTTGTTTCTTCTGGGTGTGGCGTTGAGAGGCCAATGTAGTCAATGGCTATTTTTAAAAGGGCCGACGAGTATTATACGCTAGTTTTGGTGCGGATACAAGTGTTGCACTCACGCACAAAAGTGACTACGTCTTTTCCAGTAATAGTGACAGAGAAAAGTGATTGTTTCCTTGATAGTTTGATGTGTTTGAAGAGTAAAAGTGTTTCAATATTTTTTTCTGGACTGAAGATGGTAGTACCAGTTGGGCCCAACTTGTTTGGATTAATTTGCTCTCCTGGTTTATCTTGTATTCTATTCACGGTTTTTGTCTGTAAGATGTTAGTTTTTTTGTACTTTCTGTTATGGCGTTGATTCAGTTGTTGATAAGGCACTTAAATATTGTGAGGAAAATCTGCCTTTAGAAAGTGTGAGTTTTCTAAAGACATGAGTCGCGGTATTGTCTTATTTCTTGGTCTATGGTCTATGGGTTGATAAGTATTGTTAAATTCCTTCATTAAAAATACTCAATTATCTAATGCAAAGGTGATTAAGAGCAGATGTGCCAGATCTATTCACTTAATTTAATTCTTTGCTTGGATGTATAGAAAGAGTCTTCAAGTAGCAGTCGTCAAAACAACACCTCCAAAAGCAACTCACTTCACAATTGAAAGGAAGCAAGCCCTTAGCCCAAATAAATGCAGTTTTTGCTGCAATAAATCACGCCAAGAAGATATTGAGCAATATCAGCATACCGCAGCAAGGACCCCAAATCTAACAACATGAGTTTTAGCCAAATTTTGGGACTACTATACGCCCAAACCTTTAAACTGAAAAACATTTTTATGAAATAAAATAGGAAGATTATTGATGAGGCGGAACGCATCAACACCCAGGAAAGCAAGCCGCACTGCGTAAAAATTTTACACAAGAAATCCAAAAGAGCATAACCGATTTCACCGCCTTCATAAAGTCTATTCTCAACAAAAAGTTTTTTTATTTACCCACGCTACTAAAAGTTTTTTTGGCCTTGACTCCTCACCGCAAAGGTCACCAAGATTCTGGATGTTCAGATGATCCGCAAAAACCCGCGCAATTGACTACTACCACAAAGCCACTTTCTTAGAAAAGGAATTTACATTAGTAGGAGGAAAGAAAAAGGAGTTAAAAAATTATTTAAAATTTTTGCACTAATAAGGTGCCTTCAGAACCAAAAAGGTCTTTAACTACCAATGCCAAAAAGTCTAAAACTTGACCAGCATTAAAGCGCGTTTGATCTATTTTAGGCCAACCACTGTCTTTTTTTAAGCCCCCCAACTCCGCCAGTTTACACATAAAGCTCTCCGTTCAATACTATGTAGGACAAATCCATTTATCAAATTGTTGGCAATTTTGAAGTCGCAGAATATTACTATGCACCTTCTTTTGCAAGAAGACTTTTGTGCTGTGATTGCGCACTGTACTCAAAATAACGTTGTGCACTAAATAAGGGCTGAAAAGACCCTAAGATATGTCATTTGGAATATTTTTGATCTCATTTCTCAAGGATTTATTGCATCCTCTAAGACACGCATAAAAAACCCAAAAAAAAGTTTCCAATGCTATACCTCAAAAAGCAAAAAGTTAAATGCGTAAATGCGGCGGAGCTTATCTAAACCCGCGTGCAATTTTAAGAAAGAGTTGTTGCATGCGACTTATGCGGTGGGCTTCACACCGCCAATTACAAAGGTTAACCCTACGATAAAGCACCTGCTCTTTGTCAATAGACTACTGCTCCACTAAAGACTACTGTTCCACTAAAGAGCATAACTTTCTGCTAAAAAATAGTTATTCCAAGCCAGTAACAATAATTTTAGGAAAATTATTAAATCTTTAGCAAAGCTTCTAGCCGACTATATGGCTAACTAACTTTTTAAGACTCATAGACATAGTACAAGTTCTCTACAAAACTTTATGTAACGCTTACAAGGTGGCACCAAAGTTGCAAAAAAAAAACCTTGTTTGGACAAAAAGCCGTCCATACACGTTGCGTTTCTTGGGTTTTGCGTTAGTTGCAAAGATTTGTTTATTTATTTCCTTTCTAACGTTTAAAGATTTGATTAAGTTATAATCCACAAACCCTACGTGCTCTGCTACAATATAACAGTGAAACAGTTATGGATGAAAAATTAGCAATACAGAAACAGAAGTGGCATGGTTATTGACTAAGAGAACTAATAGAAGAACAGGAAGATACAGATGAAAGACCAAGTGATAACCATAAGGAAAAAATCAAATACTTCAGAGTGACACTTAAAGCAAAAAGATGAAATGAACAGGTTAAGAAAGCGGTCATAAAAACAAAAAAAATGGAGAAAAAGCTCGGTAGACTCATACCAAACAACGGAGGTCCAGGAGAAGACAAAAAACAAAAATAAAATAAGAAGAGTTTGTTAAACATCAGCAGGGCTTAAAAAACGGTGTTACAGGAAGCAGTAGAGGTGATTGCAGCAACACCGCTCGCGGATATGATGGTGGAAGAAAAGATAGAAATAAAAAAACTAATAAAAGAAGGAACCAGTAAAAAAGTAGCAAAGTTAAGAGCAAGAAAGAAGACAATGGAAAGATAGCAGAGACAGTGGAGAAGAAAAAAAAAGAATAGATAACAAAAGTTTTTGCAAAAAAATTAAAAAAAAAATTAAAAAGACAAAAGAAGTATATTTTGTCAAGAAAAAACACACAAAAATCAGAACACACTTTAGTAGAATGCAAAGAGTGGGAGAAAGATAAAAAAAAAAACTAGAAAACAACAAATATTAAAAAATGCCTAAGAGATGAAAATAAATTAAAGGTGCTAAGAAACTTTGCAACAAGAGTACTAAGAAAAAAATAAAGAGTTTGAAGAATAAAGATAAAAAACAAACAATAGAAACAAACACACAGAAAAAAAAGGAGACAACCGGGAGAAGCAAAAAAAGAACAAAAAAAAAGAAATAAAGAATGACAGGAAAATTATGCATACAAAGAAATAGAAGAAAACAGAAGAACAGAGACTACAAAACCAAACAAAACTGCAGAGATAAAAAGAAAAAGAAAAGTAATGTTGAAAGAATGCAAAAAAACAAAACTAACGAGCCAAAAACCAAATAGTAAATACTCTATCTCGAGATGCAACTAACAAAACAGAAAAAAAAATGAAAAGAAAAATATAAAACAAGAAAATTAACTCCACACAACCCTCTTCCACTAAATGGTAGATAGGCATATGAATAAATAAATTTAAAAAAATTTAAAATAAATTTACATGAATAAAATATAATCTAATGTTATTGACAGCCTTAATTGATTGAGTAATTATGTAGTACACTTTTTTCAAGAATGTTTGAATTAAAATTGGTTGATAGGTTGGGACTTTGTAAGCTTGTTTAATATGTTAGTCATAATGCTTTCAGTAATATATAATAAAGCAAGAGTTTTAAATGAAAATATGAAAATAATTGAGAATATTTGTTTGATTATAGCAATATTATTAAGATTTAATGAAGCTTTTATGCAGGTAAGAATAGTCAAATCAATATCTATAGTACAATTAACTAATATTTAATAATTATAAATACTAAAATTATTGTGTTTATCTGAATTAGTACAAGTAATATACATATATTTATACATTATAATTCCATAAATTTTTCAAAAAAAAGTACTACTAAATTTATTATACATTAAGGATGAATAAATCACGTTCTTTTCTATTAAGTGATTTAAGGTTTGTTTACAAACTAATTTATGTTTTTTGTTCATAATTAATGTTTAAAAAAACGTTATGTTTAGTGCTAAATAAGATAGAAGTTACTCTATTGAAACGTCCGCCTTAACTTTAATAAAAAAAATTGATTTTCTAGAAAATAAACTTTAAATCACTTATTATGTATATATTTGTTTTAAAATATTCATTTAGCGATTACTAAAGCATTGTCATTAGACATTTAATAATCAATATAACAAATATATAAATCTAATGATTATCGGTCATACATACATTTTATTGTTTGCATTTATATATTACATTGTTGGGAAATTGTAGCAATAAAAACAGAACTGAATTGTTCTAACGTAAGTTGTATAAAATATTTGAAACAGAAATTATTTATTCAAAACCATAACATGAAAATTTTACTTTGGATAATATTTCTAATGATTAAAATGGGTACAACTTCCCTACAGGTGAGATTGATTAAATATATAATAGGAAGACTAATTTAAAATAATATTTAATATCAACATAATTATTTTCAGAATGAACAAAATCTTGAATATATCGACAAATTATTTGAATGTGCAGAGCCAATAATAAAACAATTTAACAACTTAAGTTTTACAATTGTGCATCATGATAACAATCCATTTTTTATGAATAATATTGCAAAAATGAATTTACTCACAACAATAATAAACATAAACACAAACTTTATCAACAAACTGGAACAAACCACAGAATTCACTTTATTCATAATTGATAGCATAGACATCTTAAAACAATATTTTCATTATATATATAATAATTATAAACCAAGAAGCTTAAATCTAATTATTTACACAGATTATGGAAATATTAATAGCTATAACAGTATATTTTCAAAAAAATATATGATTAAAACAATTATTTTGAATTCATATGGAAAGTTATATGGTGTTCAACCGAATCGATGCAAAAACAATGCAAAACCTTTACTTTTAAACCACTGCAATAAATTGAATTTAACGAATATTATTCAATTCTATAACAAAAAAATAAATTATAATTTCAAAAATTGTACTATAGAAATCGAATATGCTGAGAAAGTTAGATGCTCAAAAGATCCTAAAGCTTTAATAAATCCTGGTGTTGATTTCTCATTAATAAAAGAGTTTCAAATACTGTTTGGATTTAAAACAAAGTTTTTTAAAGTTAATTCACTTAAGTTTAAACTTGATATGAATCTATGCGTATCTACGTATTTTAAAATGACAAAGAGTCTTGATTATTGCAATCCGCACTTAATGGCTACCAAAGTGTTGTTAGTACATAAAGCACAAAGAGTATCAAATTGGTTGCAGCTAACTAATGTATTCGAACTGGATTTATGGTTTTGCACATTATTTGCTTTTATATGTTATTATATAGCTTGGTTTATAATATCAAAAACTACAAAATATAATGAGAAACACATATTTACTAATTTGCTGGCAGTGCTATTGTCTCAATCAATTAAACAACCAAAACAACGAGTACCTCGAATATTATTTATAATTTGGACTTATTTATGTCTTATAATATCATTTGCTTACACCAGCGTAATATTATCATTTCTATTAAAACCTCAATATGAAAAACAAATTAAAACATTTGAGAATTTTGCTGATGCTAATATGAAAGTAATAACATCTATGGTAGGAAATAAGAGACTTTTTGATAACAACAATAGCACAGTTTATAAAAAAATACTGAATACAATGGTTATAAATGAAAATGCAGTAAACCTATACGACACACATACAAGTTTGTATGGAATTATTTCATCATTAGAAATTTATAATACAAGAAATAATATGTTTGATGGTGAAGCTACTAGTTTTGATTACCCTATATATTTATCCACTTCTTATATATGAATGACATTTCGTAAAGGACATCCGTTAAGAGATGCTATTTGTCCAATGTTGGCAATGTTTAGAGAAAATGGTATTATTGATAAATTTGATAAAGATTTAATGAATAAAAATGTTGTTAATACTATACATGATTCTATAGCTTTAAAGATGAATAACTTGTTATTAATTTTTATGGTGTATTGTGTTGGAATGATTGTTGCTGTAGTTGTGTTTTTCTATGAATTTATTTCATTGAAAAAATTTAATTATATTGAGTAAATTGTAATAGATATATAAATAAATAATGTAAATTGTTGTGTATACTTGTTTAGTTTTCTCTTATATTTTTCAGTTTCTACTAGTTACTATTTTGTAATATAACAACTAATGTTTGATAAATTATAGAACCAAACATTAAGGTGCAAATTCAATGCACGCGACTGTAAATCGTGACCCTGCCTTATTTTTCTCATTTACTCTACTTTAGTCACGGATGACTTCTTCAGATATGTGTATATAACTAGTGAGGTCACAGTTACGCAAAACGATTGCAGCCGCGCGCATTAGAATAGCACATTTACTAATGCGTTTTAGACTACTTCTTAATATAAATGTAATAAAAATAAAAAAATTTTTTTTTTTTAAGCAAAGTCAGTTAGCATAAATACACGTTTAAAAAGACTAACATCAAACAACCAAATAAAAAGTGTAGAAGTACTAAAACTTCATACTGATTGTGCTTTCTTAAGACAGATTATCAACAAATAATTAACAATTTTGCACTCAAGTGCATTTTAAAGGTATTTTTTTAAGTAACTACATGATTACGTTGCCAACCGCTCTGTTAAGGGCAAATTCATATCAAAAATTATACAACTTAGTTGAAAACTTTTTGCTTGCTCAACTAACAATTACAAAATAGTACCATTTGACAAAATTGGCCGTAGTAGTTTTGATTACACTTTAAACACCTACTTTTGATGAAGGTTTTGGAGGCAACCAATCATTTGGTAATGTTCCATTGCACAAGTTTGTTTGTGTTTATTTTTGCGCATGTACTAAATACCAGATGTTGTAGCGGTAGCTTCTGGTAACGGTTAATAAGTCTTTTGCGCCAATAAAATAATTCAAAGAAATTTTTTATGTTAAGTTCCGGTCAACTGTGATAAGCGTACTTGTCAGATAATAAACACTAAGATGTTTTAGTACTTGTAATTTAACTGCCAATGGCATGTTTTTTGTCGGGATTTTCCGTCTTGAATATGTATTCTAGTAACAATCTTCTTTTTGTTAAGTTTGGTAAGTTGACTTAAACTGTAAAGCAATTTTAAGAATGCAAACTAGGTCTGCTGTTGTTGTGAATAAACTTGCTAGCGTAAACGTGCTGCAAAATTTTGGGTTGCAGCCATCTACGTGTCAATAAAACTATGGTGTAAGCCCAAAACTCAAACTCTCTATTATAAGCTGTAAGCAGCTAAAATCATTATAGTAGCATTTATATACGCTTATGTCTTGCTTTGCGCTTTTTGTTGGGTCAAATGGCCATAATATTTGTTTTTTCTCAGAGTAATGTGTGAAGCAAGAACAATTGTTTCAATCATGCTTTACACTGGACGCCATTTGTTACCAGTTTGTTGTGAATAAACTTGCTAGCGTGAACTTTCATACGTTTATCATTGTTAGCACATCTTTGTTTCTTTTGGGTGTAGCGTTGAGAAGCCAATGTAGTCAATGGCTATTTTTAAAAGAGTATTAAACGCCAGTTTTGGTGCGGATACAAGTGTTGCACTCACGCACAAAAGTGACAACGTCTTTTCCAGTAATTGTGACAGAGAAAAGTGGTTGTTTTCTTGATGGTTTAATGTGTTTGAAGAGTAAAAGTAAATCAATATTTTTTCCGGACTGAAGATGGTACTACTACTTAGTCCCAACTAATTCCTGTTTGGATTAATTTGCCCTCCTAGTTTATCTTGTATTCTATTCACGGTTTTTGTCTGTAAGTTAGTTCTTTTGTACTTTCTGTTATGGCGTTGATTCAGTTGTTGATAAGGCACTTAAGTATTGTGAGGAAAATCTGCCTTAAGAAAGTGTGAGTTTTCTAAAGACATGAGTCGCGGTATTGTCTTATTTCTTGGTCTATGGTCTATGGGTTGATAAGTATTGTTTAATTCCTTCATTAAAAATACTCAATTATTCAATGCAAAGGTGATTAAGAGCAGGGGTGCCAGATCCACTCACTTATTTTAATTCTTTGCTTGGATATATAGATAGAAAGAAAAAAAAGTCTTCAAGTAGCAGCCGTCAAAACAACACCTCCAAAAGCAACTCACTTCAATACTGAAAGGAAGCAAGCCCTTAGCCCAAATAAATGCAGTTTTTGCTGCAATAAGTCACGCCAAGAAGAAATTGAGCAATATCAGCATACCGCAGCAAGGACCCCGAATCTAACAACATGAGTAATAGCCAAATTTTGGGACTACTATACGCCCAAACCCAAAAACTGATAAACATTTTTATGAAATAAAATGGGAAGATTATTGATGATGCGGAACGCATTAACACCTAGAAAAGCAAGCCGCACTGCAAGAGCATAACCGATTTCACCGCCTTCATAAAGTCCATCTTCAACAAAAAGTTTTTTTTAATTTACCCACGCTCTTAAGTTATTTTTGGCCTTGACTTTTCACCGCAAAAGTCAACAAGATTCTGGATGTCCAGATTTTCCGCAAAAAACCCGCGCAATCGACTCCGCAGCTTCCAATAAAGAAAAGAATGAAACACAACTATTCCACAATGTTGACTACTACTACTAAACCCCTTTCTTAAAAAAGTAATTTACATTGGTAAGAGGAAAGAAAAAGAAGTTAAAAAATTATTTAAAATTTTTGCACTAATAAGATGCCTTCAGCGCCAAAAAGGTCTTTAACTACCAATGCCAAAAGGTCTAAAACTTGACCAGCATTAAAGCGCGTTTGATCTATTTTAGGCCAACCACTAGCTTTCTAGGTCTGTCTTTTTTTAAGCCCTTCAACTCCGCCAGTTTACACATAAAGCTCTCCGTTCAATACTATTTAGGACAAATCCATTTATCAAATTGTTGGCAATTTTGAAGTCGCAGAATATTACTATGCACCTTCTTTTGCAAGAAGACTTTTGTGCTGTGATTGCGCACTGTACTCAAAATAACGTTGTGCACTAAATAAGGGCTGAAAAGACCCTAAGATATGTCATTTGGAATATTTTTGATCTCATTGCTCAGGGATTTAATGCATCCTCTAAGACACGCATGAAAAACACAAAAAAAAGTTTCCAATGCTATACCTCAAAAAGCAAAAAGTTAAATGCGTTAAATGCGCCGGAGCTTATCTCAACGCCAATTACAAAGGTTAAGCCTACAATAAAGCACCTGCTCTTTGTCAATAGACTACTGCTCCACTAAAGACTACTGTTCCACTAAAGAGCATAACTTTCTGCTAAAAATTAGTTATTCCAAGCCAGTAACGATAATTTTAAGAAAATTATTATATCTTCAGCAAAGCTACTAGCCAACTATATGGCTAACTAACTTTTTAAGACTCATAGACATAGTACAAGTTCTTTACAAAACTTTATGTAACACAAGGTGGCACAAAAGTTGCAAAAAAAACTTGTTTGGACAAAAAGCTGTCCATGCACGTTGCTTTTCTTGGGTTTTGCGTTAGTTGCAAAGATTTGTTTATTTATTTCCTTTCTAACGTTTAAAGATTTAATTAAGTTATAATCCACAAACCCTACATTGTCTGCCACAATATAGCAGTGAAACAGTTATGGATGAAAAATAAAGGTTTAAAATTAGTAACACAGAAAATAGATGTGGCATGGCTATCGACTAAGAAGACTAATAGAGGAACAGGTAAGATTCAGATGAAAGACTAAGTGATAATCATAAGGAAAAAATTAAATACTTCAGAGTGACACTTAAAGCAAAAAGATGAAATGAACAGGTTAAGAAAGCGGTCATGGAACAAAAAAAATGAAGAAAAAGCTTGGTAGACTCATACCAAACAAAGAAAGTCCATGAAAATACAAAAACACAAAAATAAAATAAGAAAAGTTTGTTTAAGATCAGCAAAGCTTAAAGAACGGTATTACAGGAAGCAGTAGAGGTGGTTGCAGCAACACCGCTTGCGAATATGATGGTGGAACAAAAGATAGAAATAAAAAAACTAATAAAAGAAGGAACCAGTAAAAAAATAGCAAAGTTAAGAGCAAGAGAGAAGACGATGAAAAGATAGCAGAGACAGTAGAGAAGAGAAAAGAGAGAATTGATAACGGAAGTTTTTGCAAAAAAATTAAAAAAAACAAAAGATGTATATTCTGTCTGAAAGAAACACAAAAATGCAGAACACTTTAGTAGAACGCAAAGCGTGGGAGAGAAATAGAAAAAAAACTAGAATACAACAAATATTTAAAAATGCCTAAGAGATAAAAATAAATTAAAGGTGCTAAAAAACTTTGCAACAAGCGTACTAAAAAAATGAAAAGTTTGATAATGGAAGAATAAAGATAAAAAACAAACAATAGACAGCCATAGAAGAAAAAGGAGAGAAACGAGAGAAGCAAACTGAAAATAAAAAAACAAGCAAAAAGAACAAAAAGAACAAAAAGAAAGAAATAAGAAATGACGGGAAAATTATGCAAACAAAGAAATAGAAGAAAACAGAAGAACAGAGACTTCGATACCAAACGAAACTGCAGAGATAAAGAAAAGAAGAAAAGTAATGTGCAAAGAATGCAGAATAACAAAAAAAAAGGCAAATACCAAATGGTAAATTCGCTATTTCGAGATGCAACTAACAAGACAGGAAAAAAATGGAAAGAAAAATATAAAACAGAAAAATAAACTCCACACAACCCTCTTTTACTAAATGGTAGATAGGCATATGATTAAATAAATTTAAAAAAATATGAAATGCATTTACATGAATAAAATATAATCTGTTGTTTTTTCAAGAATGCTTGACTTAAAATTGGTTGATAGGTTGAAACTTTGTATGCTTGTTTAATATGTTAGTTATAATGCTTACTTTAATATATAATAAAACAAGGGTTGTAAATAAAAATATGAAAATAATTGAGAATATTTGTTTGATTATAGCAATAGTATTAAGATTTAATGAGGCTTTTATGCAGGTAAGAATAGTCAAATCAGAATCTATAGTACAATTAACTAATATTTAATAATTATAAAGACTAAAATCATTGTGTTCATCTGAATTAGTACAAGTAATATACATATATTTATACGTTATAATTACTTAAATTTAAAAAAAAAAGTACCACTAAATTTATTATACATTATTAGATGAATAAATTACGTTCTTTTCTATTATAAGATTTATGTTTTTTGTTCATAATTAATGTTTAAAAAACGTTATGTTTAGTGCTGATTAAGATAGAAGTTACTCTATTGAAACGTCCGCCTAAGCTTTAATAAAAAAATAGAATTTCTAGAAAATAAACCTTAAATCGCTTATTATGTATATATTTGTTTTCAATTACTGAAGCATTGTTATTACACATTAAATAATCAATATTTGTTATATATAACATAAATATAAATCTAATGATTATCGGTTTTATTTTATTGTTTGCATTTATATATTAATGTTGAGAACTTGTAGCGATAACAACAGAAGTGTATTGGTCTGATGTAAGTTGTATAAAATATATGAAACAGAAATTATTTATTCAAAACCATAACATGAAAATTTTACTTTGGTTAATATTACTAATGATTAAAATGAGTACAACTTCCCTACAGGTGAGATTGATTAAATATATAATAGAAAGACTAATTTAAAATAATATTTAATACCAACATAATTATTTTTAGAATGAACAAAATCTTGAATATATCAACAAATTATTTCAATGTGCAGAGCCAATAATAAAACAATTTAACAACTTAAGTTTTACAATTGTGCATCATGATAACAATCCATCTTTTATGAATAATATTGCAAAAATGAATTTACTCACAACAATAATAAACATTAACACAAACTTTATCAACAAATTGAAACAATCCACAGATTTCACTTTATTCATAATTGATAGCATAGACATCTTAAGACAATATTTTTATTATATAAATAATAAATATAACCCAAGAAGCTTAAATCTAGTTATTTACACAGATTATGGAAATATTAATAGCTATAACAGAATATTTTCAAAAAAATATATGTTTAAAACAATTATTTTGAATTCATATGGAAAGTTCTATGGTGTTCAACCAAATCGATGCAAAAACAATGCAAAACCTTTACTTTTAAACCACTGCAATAAATTGAATTTAACTAATATTATTCAATTCTATAACAAAAAAATTAATTATAATTTTAAAAATTGTACTATAGACATCGAATATGCTGAAAAAGTTAGGTGCGCAAGAGATCCTAAAGCTTTAATAAATCCTGGTGTTGATTTCTCATTAATAAAAGAGTTTCAAATACTGTTTGGATTTAAAACAAAGTATTTTAAAGTTAATTCACTTAAGTTTAAACTTGATATGAATCTATGCGTATCTACGTATTTTAAAATGACAAAGAGTCTTGATTATTGCAATCCGCACTTAATGGCTACCAAAGTGTTGTTAGTACATAAAGCACAAAGAGTATCAAATTGGTTGCAGCTAACTAATGTATTCGAACTGGATTTATGGTTTTGCACATTATATGCTTTTGTATATTATTATATAGCTTGGTTTATAATATCAAAAACTACAAAATATAATGAGAATCACATATTTACTAATTTGATGGCAGTGCTATTGTCTCAATCAATTAAACAACCAAAACAACGAATACCTCGAATATTATTTATAATTTGGACTTATTTATGTCTTATAATATCATTTGCTTACACCAGCGTAATATTATCATTTCTTTTAAAACCTCAATATGAAAAACAAATTAAAACATTGGGGGATTTTGCTGATGCTAATATGAAAGTAATAACATCTATGGTAGGAAATAAGAGACTTTTTGATAACAACAATAGCACTGTTTATAAAAAAATACTAAATACAATGGTTATAAATGAAAATGCAGTAAACCTATACGACATACATACAAGTTTTTATGGAATTATTTCATCATTAGAAATTTATAATACAAAAAATAATATGTTTGATGGTGAAGCTACTAGCTTTGATTACCCTATATATTTATCTACTTTTTATATATGGATGACATTTCGTAAAGGACATCCGTTAAGAGATGCTATATGTCCAATGTTGGCAACGTTTAGAGAAAATGGAATTATTGATAAATTTGATAAAGATTTATTGAATAGAAATGTTGTTAATACTATACATGATTCTATAGCTTTAAAGATGAATAACTTATTATTAATTTTTATTGTGTATTGTGTTGGGATGGTGGTTGCTATTGTTATGTTTCTCTATGAATTTATTTCAAAGAAAAAGGTTAATTATATTGAGTAAATTGTAATAGATATATAATTAAATAATATAAACTGTTGTGTATAGTTGAGTATAAGTTTAGTTAGTTTCATCTTATATTTTCCAGTTTCTACTAGTTATTTCTTTGTGGTATAACTAAAGTTTGATCAATTATAGAACCAAATCTAATGCGCGCGGCTGCAAAACGTGACCCTGACCTTATTTTTCTTATTTATTGTACTTTAGTCACGGATGACTTTTTCAGATATGTATATGTATTTAGTAGGGTCATAGTTATGCAAAATGATTGCAGTTGCGCGCATTGGAATAGCACCTTTACTAAGGCTACTTCTTTATATAATTATAAATAAAATAAATTAAAATAAATAAGATATTTTTACAAAAACCCAAAAATTAAAGTCATATAGCATAAATACACGTTTGAAAAGACTAACATCAATTAACTGAATGGTAACAGCCAAATAAAAAGTGTAGAGGTACTAAAACCTCATACTGATTGTGGTATTTTATTAATTAACGATTCCGCACTTAAGTGCATTTTAAAGTATATTCTTCTAAATAACTACACTGCCTACACTAAACCGGAGAATCAGAAATTGCAAACACTAACCGTTAAGAGCAAGTTTATATTAAAAATTCTACAATTTGGTTAAAAAATTTTTGCTTGCTCAACTAATAATTACAAATAGTACCATTTGACAAACTTGGCCGTAGCAGTTTTGTTTACACTTTAAAAATTTGCTTTTGGTAGAGGTTTTAGAAACAACTATTTATTTAGTTCCATTGCCCAAGTTTGTTTGTGTTCATATAAGTGCTAATAAAACATTTCAAGGCAATTTTTGTTGCGTTTACCCGTCGTTTGCTGTTTTTTTTTCTTTCTATTCTTGTCAATTTTAACTGCCAACGGCATGCTTTTAGTTGGGATTTTGCTCTTAGCGTCTTGAATATGTACTCTGGCTATTTTTGTTACGTTTAGTAAATTGACTTAAACTGTAAAGCAACTTTAAGGATGCAAACTACGTCTGTTGTTGTTGTGAATAAATTGTCAATAGAAGTTTCTATGGTGTAAGCTTACAAACAACTGTTTGGTGTGTCAAACTTGCTATCATGTTTTGGTTTGCGTTTCTTGTTGCGTCCAGTGGCAATAATTTTTTTTTCTCAGAGTAATGTCTGAAGCAGGAACAATTGTTCTTACTATGCTTTACATTGAACGCCATTTGTTACCGGTTTGGGGTATTGATAATAAAAAATTTAACAGTTAGTATGTTTAGAAGTCGTTATGTCGCTTTTGTATGTCGTTCCTGATGAGTGTGATTAATGTTTTGAGATTTATGAAATATTAGTTTTAATTTCATTAGATATTAAAGATTTTTACTAAAAATGATTTGTTATGTAAAATAAAGCTGGCGTACATAGATTTAAACTTGACTTTGAATTGGTGAGTTTCCAATTTAATTTGTAAATTAGACAAAGTTTTGCGTGAAATCTATTCTAGTTTTTGTTGGATGCGGTTAATAAGTGCAGTTTGGGGTTTGCTTCTTTTAGAAAATGTTTTGAAAAGTGAAACAATGCTAGAGGCTGCCCATTCAGGAGATTGCATCTTGGAAAATAGGACAAAATAATCTTCTAAGGTACCACAAGTTCTTTGCGCAAATCAACAAATATGTCCTTTTGTGTATTTCCGGAACTAAACTTTTTCAGGCTCATTGCAGGAGAATACTGCTAGGTCTTGGCGGAAGTTGTCGGAATTACTTTCCAAAAAATAGGTCAGATGACTCGCCCGGTAGATGCATCTCAGCAGTTTGATACTGGTAATGTTTTAGTAGTAGCAGAATAGATATTGGAGGCTTCAAAGGCTGGCTACGCCTTTTAAAAACAAATGCCTGCAACAGTTTCAGGTTGAAGAGTCAACTCTTAAAATATGTAGGAACTTTTACTAAAAAACTTTATCACTACATAAAACAAACAGTTAAGGTTAAGACTATTGATTCCCAGATTAAAGACATTCTCCAAATCACTAGCAATTACTTTCAAAGACTGTAGAATCTATTCCATTCTTACGCAATGATGAAACTGTTATTAAATTAGCTATTTAAAGACTTATTGATCAGCAACAATACCGGCTACTAATAATTTAATTCTTATTGTCAGTTGCAGATAAAACTAGAGACGCCTTAACTGCAGCAAGCTAACTAAAAGCCTGCCTACTTTTTGTCAAAGTGATCCTTGAGAAACCTGTAGATCTATTGCAGATAACACTATGGTCATCCATACAAATTAGTAAATTCTTGCAAAACAATAGCAAAACCCAATCTGTAAAAGACTGCGTGTAAAAAGCAATCAAACATAGTAAAACCTGCTGAGTGTGCCAGACACGTTCTAATATATCAAGGATTTTTAAACTGCGGTACCGAACAAACATTACGCACTTTCAATCTTAAGAAAGAAACAATTAAATCAACAGTAGAGAGGCACTGTCGTTGTGTACGCAAAGTAAAAACAAATTATCAAAACTAAGAAAATACCGTTACTTTAAATAATTAATCCTAGATGACATCTACTTCACAAACAACGTCATTGACGCATTGTTTATTAAATGCTAATTAGCCTAACCAAAGAACGCCAACTTACCTTCAACAAAGACTTAGCAGGCATTTGCAAATGTCGACCCGCACATCATTGTTGATTAGATGATTAAGCTTTGAACCGGCAAAAATTGAACTTTTTTGTAACAAAATGTCTAGCAAAAATAATAAAATTTTATTGCTTGGTCCACCTTGTCAAAATCATAATTAGCTCTAAAAACACAAACTAGCTAGAAACAAAGCCTGACGCCGCAAAACTTATCACGAGAAACTTGCGTTTTAAAGCAAACGCCCCACAAAAATGTAAGTTGGCTTAACAAACACTTAACTCTGCATTGCGGCATGGCTGCAACACCAAACAGTTCTTATAGACAACAAAACCAGCCTAAGTTTTGTCAAACTACAGTTTTACCTATAAAACAAATAGTTTAGGAAAACTCTCAGAATTACCTAAAAATTACCGGAGAAGTGACTACTAAAGTGAGTGCATGCGGACTAAAACAGCAAATGTTGTTCTTAGTCGAGTCTTATCTTAGTAAAGTTATAATTTTCGGATAACCGTGGCTCAAACACAACGCTACCTTAGACCGTTTTTGTTTACTGGGGCCGACCAAAACACGTCTTTTTGGACTTTGCAGATTTTTTTTTGACTTAATTAAAAGAATTTAAAAGAATTGAGGTCACAGACACGACCCCTATCCAAGTATACGCTTACATCGTCACCAAGAAGTCGTTGATTGATTATTGTGCACCGGTGATGAGTATATAAAAAAAGATAGGTAGTCACAATTTTCTGTAGACTTTTGCAAGTTGAACAACGCCTTTATTACACAAACACAAGATTCTTAAAGACTTTGGTGCAGAAAAAGAGTTTAATCAAACAACGGATATTGGCAAGTGTTGCTTGTGTTGGAAAATCGTAATTTTTCAGTTTTTGTTATGCTAGACGGAGCTACTTACAAGTTTTGAGTTATGCCGCTTAAAAGCTTAAAAACGCCACCCCTTAAATGTAAAGTAAAAGTACTGGCCGGATATCTTAGTCGTGTGTTTGCAAAACTACAAAAAACACTTGCAACATCTACAGTTAGTACTCAAGCTGTTTCAAAAGTTTAGGTTTTGCTTCAGCTCAAATAAGTGTAATTTTTGAGCACAAAAAGATTGAATACTGCCATGCACTACCATAATTTGGTCCGCCACAAAAAACAATAAAGTTAGTTTTTAGGTTTGTGCAATTGGCTGGGATACTATGTGTTACAGTATGCTTGTTTAATGTAAGACGCAAATACGAAAACAGCGTTTGAATAGTCAAGGAACTGCAATATCAACCTTTGCTCTTGGGACGCTCCTGGCTCAGCCTCTGTTTTGTATTTACAAAAATCTAAATTTACCAAACACTTCTTGCTCTTTTAGTAGTTACAGTTTACCGTAAAGCACAAACTAAACAAAAAAAACAAGTAAACCAATACTTTGTCATACAAAATTAGATGCCTACGTCAAAGAAAGGAATTGACTGTACAATTTGCTGTTGAAAAAGAATAAAAAACCTTTAAAACTAAGCATATATATCTGCTTAAAGCCAGGTACGCCAAAACGCGCGCTAATATTGTTTGCTACCAAGGCATGATAACCAAGGCAAACTGTTTTGTACAAAAACAAGCTGAGACCAGCTGGTGGTACCGCCTAAAATACAGCACAAAGTCATGGATACTACAACAATAAAGCCGCAGCTGTGACAAAGATAAAAACTACGTAAGCCATATGCCTGCCGTCAGGCACAACGATATAAACTATGTCCAAAGATGCCTTACCTGCGCTCGCATAAAACCTGTAGCACGGATAGAATTACGGATTACGTGGTCTCTCAAGATACAACTACTAGGAGAAATTAATTTATTTTCACCGTAATTACACCAAAGCTTTTGTTACCAAAATTGCCAAATGCAAGGGGACCACTCGCATTCTGGAATAGCAAATTTAGTCGTATTGAATGCCTAAGAATCTTGCATCAAATAATAGCTCTCATAGCGCTTTTTCAAAATGGTCAATTGCTACGTATTTCTCTTAAGCAAACTTGATGCAAAAACAACACAAGAAGTTAAAGAAGGTGCTGTGCTGTCTTAAAAATTAGTTTAACTTTTACAGATTTCTTGGGACTATTTATTACAAACCACTTCTTTGTAATTCTAACGTCAAACCAACGCTGTCTAAATTGTGGCCAAGAAAAGCATTAGTGGGTATGTTTATTAGCGCCTCAAAACGTAGTGTATCACGCAATCAACTAAATCCTAGTGGTAAGCAAAATTAAGTTTAGTAGCCAAATGAATAGGTCCCAAGCAGTTAATTGCGTCCGCTAGCGTTTACTGTTACTTGATAAATTTTATTGACTTTTTTTTAAGATTAACAAACAAAACATTTGACTGGTTTTGCAATCAGCAGTATCACTAAAGCCGTTCAAGCAGCCAAACAAACTTTTAGGACAGGCCGCCAACAACTATTGCACATAACATTATTGAACGTGACTTTGTTGTATTATTGTTACCGTAACCATATTAGAAAAACGGACTTTGACATTTACAGCAACAGTCAGTCAAGTCACAAAACTCAGTAAACATTAGTTTACAGACTTCCATCCTTAACCGTGTTCAGTAATGTCTTATAAATTAGGATCTTTCTTCATTTGGGTTTGCCTGAGTTTTGCTGCCATTTTACGGCATTTTGTCATTGTAATAAGACAGCTTTATGTTTATATTTTTATGTTTTTATACTTGAGTGTCATTTTTTATATTTGTACTCTATTCATTAACATACCGAGTACGCCACTAAGTATAGTAGATCTTGTTTATATGTTTGTTTATTTACAAATTTCTATCAAATCATACTTTTAGATACTTCAAAATTTATAATAAAATTTGTATTTGCAACTAAGTTCTTCTTTGAATTTAGAAATGAGTGAATAATGTAACAAATGTTGTTTGAAAGTAACACCTATAGACTAGTACAAAAGTAGTATTCTACGTTGGTTTGGTCATGTTGAGAGAATGAGTGAGAATAACAAAGCAAATCTATGATGAAAATGTATCTACAGCAAAATGCAAAGATAGATCACGTAAAAAATGGTTGAATGCGTACAAAAAATAAAAATAAAAAAAATAAGAACATTGAACATGGACATTGTTGAAGCAAAGACAAATTGTACGAAATAAAATTTAAGAACTTAAATAGATTATTGTACAATGTTACTGCTTATCCCGTAAGGAAACGGCGTGACTAGGTATGTATGTATGTAATTCTCTTCTGACTTTGATGTAATGACAATTGCTGTATCATCTGCAATACATACTAAACTTCCACTTCTTTTTAGGATAATTTCTAACATATTCTTAATATATAAGTATGGACTTTTATAACACACGACATTATCAAGTTTTTGTTTGCCCAGTTTCTTTTCTAATTCTTTTTAATTCATTGCTTACCCTCATTTTATCTAAATTTTCCATTATTTTGGACTATGGTAGGAAGAAGCAGAATTTTTTATTTTTTACTACCTTATTTGTAGTTTTATTTTCATAGCGTCTATTGTTGATCTGCGTTTTGTAAATCTAAATTGGTTCTAAGATTTGTTTGCATCTACCTTGTTTTTAACTTGTTAGTAATTATATGTTTAAAGAGTTTTCCAAAACTATTGGTCAAAGATATAGATCTGTAATTAACTAGTTTTTTGTTTTTTGCCAGTTTCTCAATCAGGATCAATTTGGTCTCTTTAGAAACTTTTAAAAAGTATTTCTTTTTTAATTTCTGGTTTATCATTTTTAATATGAAGCTAAGATTTTAATTTTACACTCTACCACTTTAATTGGAATTTTGTCCGGACCTGGGCTTTATTTGGTTTAAGTCTGGTTAGATTAGATTAGGTTAGGTTAGGTTGCTGAGGTGAAAGCGGCGGTGGTAGCTGCCAAGAAGTACAGCTACACACACCGTAAGGCATGCGTCTTGGTTGCCCTTGACGTTAAAAACGCTTTTAACACGGCCAATTGGGCAGAGATTTTAAGGGCTTTGGAGGGCAGGGTTTTGTTAGGGTGAGATGGTGAGGAAAAAGAAGAGGTAATTTTAACCGGGGGGGGGGGGTACAACAGAGATCAGTTTTGGGCCCCAAGCTGTGGAACGCTTTGTGCGACGACGTGATAAGCTTAGAGCTGCCTCTAGGAGTAGAAATGGTGGCTTATGCCAACGACCTGGCGGTCATTGTTACAAAGAGCTCTAAGGGGAAGCTGAAAGAGACGGGGAACTGCGCTCTTGCCCTCATAGAGCGGAAAATTTCTGAGCTGGAGTTAGAATTGGCCCCAAAAAAGACGGAATTTGTGGAGCTCTCCTGTCCAAGAAGAGTACCGCAAGTGGAACTAACCGTCTCGGGGATTACCGTCAAGTCTAAAAGGCGCGTAAAATACTTAGGTTACGTTAAGCACAAACTTAGAGTGGGGTATGCATGTAAGAGAAGTGTCAAAAATGTGTGAGAAAACGGAGAAGGCTCGGTCCTTAGCAGAGTTAATGCCAAACCTGGAGGGAGCAAGATCTTCCACCAGGCGCATGATATGCTTGGTAGTCTCCTCCATAGTGCTCTATAGGGCCAAAACATGGAAGGAAGTGCAACAACAAAAGGCACAGGAAATTAGTTCTGCGGACTCAGAGGAGGTGTTGCCAGAGGGTCTGCAGCGCATACAAAACAGCGCCTACTATCTCACGCAGGTACTAACGGGACATGGTTGTTTCCGGGCGTACCTGCATTAAATGAAATTGACACCGTGTTCTATTGCAAAAGATGGTTGGAGACGCGTAAAAAGCAAAAGTGAAACTAATGGAAGAAAGCTTGAACTCGGATAACATGATGGTAGTAATGCTGTCTTTGGTATCTAATTGGGACATTGTGGCCACCATGATAGGGTCCATGCTACGTATGAAAGAGGATGAAGGGAGTTAGTCCATGGTGTGGTGTAAATGAAGCGGGCAGGGGGTGCGCGCTTAAAGTTAGGCAAGCAACCAGAACCACAAAAAAAAAAGAAAAGTGTCAAATTTATGTAAACTGCGATTGCGCCTGAAGACTAGCGCGCGGGAACCTCTACCTCAACGTTTTTACTCAGTACACTACCCCTCGGGGTGTCTTATAAAAGATTTTCCACCTCCTCAGAAAAAAAAAGTTAGGTTAGGTTAGATTAGGTTTCTTGTGGTGTTTTTTTTGTAGTATATTTGATTTTTTGTTGCTTTCTATTTTTCATTATTTAAGCTTTGGTTTATATTTTTCTTTTTAACTTTTTTGCTTTTTTTAACTGTAGGCCTTTTTTTTAACTCTAATTTTACACTCCACCAATAAATTTTTTATTACGTTTGGAATCCTTTAATAGTTTGGAAAGACTTGTTCATCCAAGATAATATTTTGGTCTCACCAATCTATGCCAATGATGTATAATTCTTTTTTGTTTAGTGTGTTTAATTAAATTCCGTCAACTTCTAGTGTGGTATTGTTACTCAACACAGTTAGACTTACTTGTGGATTACTACTTTCCATTATTTTATTTATTACTTTGTTTTTTATGTATATATTTTGATCAAGAAAAAAGATCAAATTATTTTCTTTTTATTCTAAAATCTTTTATTAAAATTTTTTTTGGGCTACTTTAGTTAGCCTTTCTTGTCGACGAGTCTAGGTTGTAATATTTTCTGTAAAACCACTTCTTTTTCTTGTGTTTTTACTTTTATTTTGAGTTTTGCTTGAGTTCAACGTAATGTTTTGTATCTTTAGTTTTTCTGCGGTATCTTCCTCACCAACGTTTTTCTTTTCTGCATTTTACAGGGACATTCTGGACATTTCTTTTTATTAAGTGCCAAAACATAGTAACGGTCTAATACTTTGGAATACCCACCAAACTGTTAGTTATCAAGGGGTTGGATCACAACCTTCTCTTGTGACAAAATGATTTCTAACCTCCAAATAAATGACAAACATTCAATTCCTTGATAACAAACACTAAGGTTGGTGGGTGGGCCACTTCAGAACATGGTAAGGAGGGATACTTTGGAATGGAGTGCCCCGCCCACCCACCTCAGTGTTAGTCATCAAGAGGTTAAATCACGACCTTATTTTGTGATAAAATGATTTCTAACGTCTAAATAGAAGACAAATATTCAGTTCCTTGATAACAAACACTAAGGTGGGTGAGTAGAACACTCTAAAACATGGTAACGGGTCAATACTTTGGAATAGAGTTCTCCACCTAAGTGTTAGTAATTAAAAGATTAGATCACAACTTTCTCTTGGATTGCGACCTTCTCTTGTGTCAAAATGACTTCTAACGTAAAAATAGAAAACAAATATTCAGTCCCTTAATAACAAACAGAAAGGGTGGGTAGGTGGCACACTCGAATACTTTAGAATAAAGTGCACCGCCCACTCACCCAAGTGTTAGTTATCAAGAGGTTAGATCACAAGCTTCTCTTGTAACAAAATGACTTTTAACGTCCAGTTAGAAAAGAAACATTCAATTCCTTGATAACAAACGTTAGGGTAGGCGGGAAGGACACTCTAAAACATGGTAACGGGCCAACACTTTAAAATGAAGTGCCCCGCCCACCCACCTCAGTGTTAGTTATCAAAAAGTTAAATCACGACCTTTTCTTGTGACAAAATGATTTCTAACGTTCAAGTAGAAAACAAATATTTAGTTCCTTGATAACAAACACTAAGATGGGTAGGTGGGACACTCCAAAACATAGTAACGGGCCAATACTTTAAAATGGAGTGCCCCACCTAAGTGTTAGTTATCAAGAGGTTAGATCACAACCTTCTCTTGTGATAAAATTACTTCTGACGTCCGCATAGAAGACAAATATTCAGTTCTTTGATAACAAACACTAAGATGAGTCTGTGGGGCACTCCAAAACATGGTAACAGGCCAATACTTGAGAATGGATTTCAAAAACAAATATACTTGTCTTAATCAATTATAAAATAAACTTACATGAATAAAATATTAAAGTGCTATTATTAACCTGTCAACTTATTGATTCTATTTCATTTGTAACGATTTTTTTCAACAATACCACAATGACATTGTGCGTTATTGTAAAATATTGTTTTGTTAATATTATATCAGTCAGAAGCGATACGCTTTTCGTAAGATATAACAAATAAAACTCAATAAAAAATTATGAAAATAATTCAAATTATATATTTAATTATAACAATATTAATTGAACTTAATAAAGCTGATTTACAGGTAAGATTTTGCATAACAAATCAATCAAATTACAAAGTAAATTTTTAGGATATTTTTATTAAACAATCGGAACATTTGGATAAAACATTTCAATGCACAGAAACCATACTAAATCAATATTTAAATTTAACTTTTTCAATAGTGCATCAAGAAAACAACACAGATATCATCGATCATGTTTCAAAAATTAATCTTTTTACAAATTTAGTTCTTATAAATAACAAAACTAATGAGTCTAAACTTAAATTATCTGATTTTACATTATACATAATCAACGACATTAATATTTTTTTAAATTATTTAAAAAATAATAATTATAATCCAAAAGGTTTAAATATGGTTATCACTGCTATTAAATATGTTTCTGCTATGAATAGATTTCTTATAGAAAACCATATGTATAACTCAATAATTTTAAATAAATTTGGGAAAATTTATAAAGTACAACCATACCAATACCATTGCAAACAGATAAAAAATGCATTATTAATAACTAGATGCAATTCTTTAAATATAAATAAAATTATAAATGCTTTTAAACCATTTCCAATTAAAAAATTTAATAAATGCCGTGTAACTATAGACTATATTTACAATTCGAGATGCACACGAAATCCAGAAGCTGTTATAAAACCAGGCGTTGATTTTTCGTTAATGAAAGAATTTAAAAAAATATTTGATTTTAACATTGTATACATCCGTGTAAAAAGCAATTCACACCAAAATGATATTAATTTATGCAGTTCAACTAATTACTACAAAACAACTAAAATTGATTATTGCAATCCACACCTTATGACTACTAAAATATTAATAGTACCTAAAGCAAGAATGGTCCCCAATTGGTTGCAATTGTGTTATGTATTTGAATCCGAACTGAAGTTTTACAGTTTATTTGCATTTATTATTTATTATATATCTTGGTCAATAATTTCAAAAACTACAAAATATTACGAAGATGATTTATTTATGAATTTGGTAATGATTTTATTATCACAAGCAATTAAACAACCCAATCGACGTGTATCCAGGATGTTATTTATAAGTTGGACTTACTTATGCCTTGTAATAACATTTGCATATGCTAGTGTTTTATTGTCATTTCTTTTAAAACCAGAATATGAAAAACAAATTAAAACATTGGATGAGTTTGCCGACGCTGATATGAAAGTAGTTACGATGTCGACTGGTAATCGAAAATTATTTGCTAATAACAATAGCACAGTTTTTAAGAAAATATTGAATAACATTATAATACATAAGAATCCACATCAATTATACAACACGTCAAGACAATATGGTTTGACCACAACTTTAGAACAATTTATAATTGCTAATAATAAAAATGACAAAGTTGCTAGTAATACTTTTTATCCTATATATTTATCCATTTCATATAAATATATAACGTTTAGTAAAGGGCATCCTTTAAAAGAAGTTATTTGCCCATTATTGGCAAAATTTCGTGATTATGGTATTATTGATAAATTTGATAAAGAAATTATGCAGCAAAATGTTACTAAAGTTATCAAATATTTTGTACCGCTCAAAATTAATCATTTACTACTAAGTTTTGTGCTATTCTGTTGCGGAATAATATTAGCTATTTCTATGTTTTTGTGTGAATTAATATATTTTAAAATTAAATCAATTTGAATAAATTGAGATTTTATACATTTTCTTATTAAAAACCGAATTTAAGTCAAGAAAATTTTGTGTTGTTTTTTATGATAAAATTATAGACGTTGGATTGCTTTTAGAGTTTGGCAATGCTTTATGTCTTCTATAATGTATTCAATTAATAAAGTTTATTATTCTGTTAATTTATATTATTTATACCTTACACAATTCATAATAAACAAATGTGTTGGTTTTGAAAAAGTTTTGCTGAGTTTGGAGATCTGTATAAATTGCGGTGGATGTAATGAATATCACAAAAAAAATTAATGCAACGCTACTGGAAGGAAAATGATACATTAAAAAAATTGTATTAAAATATTTCAGAAAGACTTCTGTATACCCAATAGTTTCCGAGATTAAGCTTTTCAAAGTTTATCATTTTTTTTTTAACTTTGCAATTTTTTGCAATTCTGTCGTTCTGAATGAATTTTGAGCTAGATTATACTATCGAAGCCCTGTACTTTTATGATAGGATGTTAAAAAAAAAATGAGAAGTGTAAACAATGATGTTTAAGCTAAGTTACGAATAATGAAGTAAAAAAGATAAGTACAACAAAAGTTTTTTTTTTATATTTTTTATATTTATTTATTTTATTCATATTATTTAAATTAATGATTTTATTTAAATATTTATTTTATTTATTTAAAATACATACATGTTTCGATAAATAATTATCATTTTCAATGTATTAATGTATATATTATTTCAAACTGAAAGTTTTCAAAGTTTAAACTTTGAAAACTTTCAGTTTTCAAACATTATTCCAAATAAAACCGTAAATTTAGCAAAATCGCAAAACTTTGCTTTCTTTAAACCGTTCTAACTTTGTCAAATCTTAACAAAATTTGATCCACAAGGTCTAGATTTCTTCGTGTTTAAATTCTTTTTAAAGTGATTACACAAGACTTATAGAATCAATACGTATACACCACTATTTTGATGCAGGAAGTTGCACACATTTTTGCGATCTTCAAAACTTGTAATTTTCAGGTCCCAAAAAAGCGCTGTGACCCTATGTCGATTTTAGTCAAAATTTCAGTAAATATTCTTTAGAGCACAAGAAAAAAGGTTATCTATATGAGAAATGGTATATCGGGCATTATCAAAAAATTTTTATTATTAAAATATTGGCAAAATTGGCAAACCGCACATTTTTGTATCTCAATTTTTGGGCTTTAAAAAAAAATAAGAAGGTCCACGATGGCTCAAAATATTCCTTATTACATGTACTTTAAATCCCATATTTGTTTATTTAATGTTGAGGCAGTCATTTTGATATATCAAGCTTCAAACATCATTTCAAAAAAAACCGTTAATTTAGCAAAATTGCAAAATTATGCTTTGTTTAAACCGTTCTAACTTTGTCAAATTTTAAAGAAGTCTAGATTTCTTGGTGTTCAATCTTCTTTTAAAGTGATTACACAAGATTTATAGATTTAATACAAATTTACACACATTTTGATGCAGGAAGGTGCACATGTTTTTGCGTCTTCAAAACTTTTTTTTAGGTCCCATAAAAACGTCAAGATGGAAAGACGGGAACAGTAATGCGGTGGTTATAGGTAAGAATCCGCGAAGATATCCGCGGGTATGTTAAGTGGGAAGTCTACCACAGAATTAAACTTTATATAGGGGCGCACATTACCGAGAATTGTGACATCTGCCCCCATTCAAACAAATCTTTGAATAATCAATTATTTAACGGTTGCTTTGAATTAATATATAGCTTTAAATGACATGCATGAAACGTACTTCGTTCGGTGCCCGCATGCGGGATGGTTAACACAAACGTTTTTGTAGCCACGGCCTTCTTAATTAAGTATGGTCCTTCAAAGATTGCCATAATTTTTTTTGTTTCTCCTGTCAGGGAAGAGGATACGGGATTTGCCCGAAGCCAAACCAGATCCCCCGCTGCAAAGGGTTGGTAATGGGAAGAACTACGTTCGACGCGTCGCCTGGCTCGCCGGCTAATAGATTCATTGGCTAAGAAAAGCTTGACATGAGCATCAAATAAAATGTGTTCTGGGAATAGAACGCGGTCCTTAAGGGGTGCATCGGGAATCTTTCCAAAATGTTATTCGAGTGGGGCATACCCAGTAGATATATCTCTCGAGCCCAGCCACGATGTTTTTCAGAACAATACGTACAAAAAAGACGCCCAAATTCCCGCATGGTTCTCTCGACAGGGTTTCCTTGAGGGTGACTCACTGAGAAAAAAATGGTTTGGATGCCAAATTCGTCAAAGAACCCTTTCCATTTAGCCGACGTGAACTGCGTACCGTGATCACTGATTATCCGTTTTGGACGTCCTATATCCGGAAAATAATGTTTTCGCATACGATTGATTACGGTGGTTGTCGTAGCGCGCTTCAGAGGATACAAGGTTACTAGTTTGGTAAATACATCAATAGCCACAAATATGTACCTGACGCCGCCTACGGAAACTGGCAAAGGTCCAAAAAAGTCAACAGACACTAAACCGTTGCAATTATTGGTTCTAACAAAGGTTTTGGTAAATGAGATGCATTAACTATCCGTTTGACCGCACGATGCATACCGTTCCACTATAAATCACGTTTTACCGCGCACCAGTTTTGTACACCTCGAAATGACCAAAGTGTTGATGATAAATATTAATGAAGTCAGGCACCAACGTTTGAGGTATACATAAAAATGCTGGCAAATTCGAATTAGGGCGGAGAAAAAGAAGATTGTCATGCAGAATGTATCGTTCATTTGCATCGGAGGTAGCTGAAATTTTTGTAATTATTTGCGAAAGCTTATTATCATTTCTTTGAGCCTCGGGCAGTTTTAATAATAGTTTTTTAATGTCCGGTAATTGAGATAAATAGAATAGCGCAAAACTTATTCCTGACGGAGTAGGTAAACGCAAGGGGGGGGTTCGTGAAAGCGTATCCGCTACAAAGTTTGACTTGCCGGGGACATATTGCACCTGAAAGTCGTATTCCTGAAGGGCTAAAATCCATCTAGAAATACGCGGGGAAAGTAACCTGCAGCGGTTAATGTAAACAAGCGCCCGGTGATCGGTAAGTACCCGAAACGGTTTTCCTACAAGAAAAGTTCGTCATTTCTTCAATGCCGTGACTACACTTAAGAGTTCTTTTTCGGGGGTAGAATATCGTTTTTCTCGAGGTAATAAAAGCTTGCTAAAATACGCGACTACCTTTTTACTACCCTCCACAATTTGGTATAACACCCCTCCTACTCCAACGTCGCTTGCGTCACATTGCACGCAGAAGGGCAGGTTTAACTTTGGGTGATACAATTTTACGTCACGACACAACACAGTTTTTATGTTTATAAAAGATTGTTGTTGATCTTGCCCCCACATCCATTTATTTCCTTTGCGAAGCAGTGTAGTGAGCGGTTTGGTTATGTCTGAAAATTGTTCGATAAAACCTCGATCAAAGTTAGCCAGTCCCAAGAATGACTGTACTTGCCGGATATTCCCGGGTACTGGGTAGTCTTTTATTGCTTGAATGCGTGAAGGATCTGGCTTTAGACCGTGCTCGTTCAACTCGTAACCTAAAAAGTTCAGCTTCTCCGCAAAGAATCTACATTTTTTTAAGCGTAATGTAAAACCTGCTTGTTTGAGGCGCGACAAAACAATATCAAGGTGTTTTAGATGTTCTGCAAAGGATTGTGATGTTATAAGTATGTCGTCTATGTATACATGCACAAAGTTTTCATATGCGAGGCCTAAGATTTTGTTTATGCATCGCGTAAAAGAACTTACCGCGGTCTTTAAGCCAAAAGGCAAGACATTAAATTGGTAAGCTCGTGTGCCCACCCGAAAACCCGTGTATTGTCGGTGTTCCGCTTTTAAGGGAATTTGCCAATACGAGGCGATTAAGTCTAGTGCAGACATATATTTTATTCCCGATATGCCACGAATTATGTCTTCTATCGGACGGGGTAGTTCATTGTCCGTCTTAGTAATAGAGTTTAACCGTCACGCGTCCATGCATAATCTCACAGTTCCATCACGTTTAACGGTTGTCATTAGTGGACTGCAATAGGGGGTGTCGGACCGACTTATTACTCCCCATTTCTTCATTTGTTCAATTTCCGCCTGGACCGCAGCTCGGTGAGGAATTGGAATGGGGTACTGTTTGACGGTAAACGGTTGGTCATTGGTCAAGTGTATTTTGTGACGATATTTAGTCGTTCTACCGGGAATGTTTGAAAACAGCTCCTTATGTGTTTGCAACAATATTTCGAACTGTGTCTTTTGATTTGTGTTTAAAGGCAGATTTTTTATTGCTTCCGGGAAATCCGTTAATGTATCATAGGATTCAGGAAATGCCTGGGGTTGTGACTTATTAACTGCGCATAAACGCATCGCGCATGATTTGGGTGGCAGAATTTTATGCTTTGCTTGATATTCGGGGATAGTAAACGGCTTATTGTCCCAAATTAATTCTAATAAGCGTTGATCTAATAATATTTTTGCTTTAAATATGCGAAGAAAATCTATACCAAAAATAAATGAATAGTTTAAACAGGGAATTACCATAAATTCAAACTCTGAGTTGAGTTCACCAATTGAAAATGGCAGCAAAGCTTGCATAGACACTTGATTTTGAATTGATTGAAAAGCTCTCGGAACTCTTATTCCCTTGACTGGGAATGCTGGTATATTCGGTATTAACGCGCATATTTGATCAAACGTTTTCTTAGCAATACAGGTAACTTCGCTACCACTATCGACTAGTGCCGGTGATTGAAACGAATCAATTTTAATTAAAATACATGGTGAATGTGCTGCAAGTGCTGTATGTATGTAAATACCCTTAAATAAAATAAATAATGAAATAAAATTTATAAAAGTTAATTTAGCCTTCTTGGAAAGTCCCGGTTGAAGTTTGTCCGTATCTAGATTGACGTATTGGGATGGTGATAAATTGTCGACGTCTTGTGCCCACAAGTCATGCTCCATTTCGACATTGGACAGATTGTCGCCGTCTGGGATATCTACTACTGCAACATCAGCTATATTGTCATAGGTTATGAGTGTTGGGGTTGCTTCCGTATAGAGCAATTATGACTCGCTTTCCTGCTGCTGCTATCTCGTCAGGTGTAGAGTTGGTGTCAAGAAAAATCGCAATCAACGTCCGGATTTTTTTCGACTATGGACATCATTTGCATCTTCCCTAAACCAAAAAAGCAGGATGTCAAGTCACAACCACTAAAGGCTAGGATGTAGAGAAAAAGCTCTGGTTTTAAAGAGGATTTTGAAAAAGCGATGCTAGAACACATGACATCTGATGCTTTGCCGCTTCCACATTTATTGTAAAAAAATTCACGTTGGTTTGAGATCACAGTAAGGATGATCACCAAGTCAACGACTACCATTATATCATAGGTAGAGGCAGCAGTTTCAGCTGTAGTGATGATAAGCCTATCAGCATCTTCCTCTGCTTGGAATACTTGAATGTTGTAATTTCTCATTTTTCTTGTCAGCAGCTTTATGAAACAAATCTTTTTTTTTGTCATTTGACAAAAATTTCTGTTGAGGAACCTGTGCCATGGTTTCTCATCAACGATTATATCTCGCGATGAGTGTAACTTGGCTCTTCGAAGACGCTCAGAGCTCTTTGTGTTTTTCGGTTCACCATCGAAAACTACTGCCACGTTTAAGCCATAGTGAGCAGTAATGTATTGTATGTATCTATCAGCTATCGCACCAAATGATTAGCTTCAAGGTCACACAACTTTGTGAAGTAGATGCCCGCCATCCACTACTACAAACTTCGTTAACTCTTGCTTCTCATTTAAGGTTACAGGTTGAAAAACTGAATACAAGGTAGGTTTTGTGCCCTTTCTCATTCCTTCTTTAGAGAACAATGACATTGGGATTGGTGACAGTTCGTAAGTGAAGAACTCTCGCAATTCTTCATCCGATTGTTTTAAACACACAACCTGTGAAACAGTGTTACCTGTTTATTGCCAAAAGTAATAGTTCGTACAGCTGAAGAAAGGGACACCACATTGTTTTTACGTTTGAATTTCACTTTCTGAAAGTTCTGGCCAACCATCTTTAGCATCGATTCTCTCCCAATCTTTAAAGCCATGTGGCTGTTGACACTAGATTCTCCAACCAGGCCACTGCTAATGGGCATAATAAAATCTGTTGTAAGGAATAGAGAGTGCTGTGTAAACCACCTACAGAGTTTTTCAGTATTTGATTCATCTCTGGTGACACGAGATGGTCGCCTGTCAACATGTTGTTTAGTTGTTGCAGTGGTAACCTCGCAGTATGTTTCCACTTTATGGCAGATATTATGTAGATACACCATACCTAATATCCATCGAGAGAGTACACAGTCAGTCATACCACGTCCTTAAGTGAACTCTCCATAGCTTTCATAAATTTTTTCTTCTTTATTTCGCGTTTTACAGCTATTTTACATCGCCCCAGAAGTTTTACGACTTGTTTAAAGGGAGTTGATGGGACCAACGGCTTATTAAGTGACTTCCGAATCATTAGTACTTGCTCAAAGGTCATATCTGACCATATACCCGACAAAAATTTGTTAGTGCGCCGGATGGCAAAGTATCCTTTGTGAATTTATCGTACTCAAGTGTGTTCATTTTCCTTTTCAATTCCAGCATATTTTGCAGATATAATTTTGCGCACTTGAAAAATAGGAGCATTTTCTGGATGGTAAACAAATGCAAATTCCAATCGCCTGTCCGTTCTGTTTGGATAAATTGCTTTATCAGTGTCACCATTCAAAAATAAAGAACCCACAGCTTTGCGGTTGGTTCATTGATTTCAAACTTGCACAATGCATCCGTGAATTTTGTCATTAGTGCTTGAAAACTGCTCATTTTCGTTAGCTGTTAGAATTGCAGATCTGTCAACAGAATTGTTTTCACAATTTCATTTGCCAAGAAATGAGACACTAAATTGTGGGTTTTCACTGCTCTAGAATAAGCATAGCTAGCCAACATCTTATCAATGCTGTTTTTAGCATAAATTGTCGAGAGCAGTTCTTTAAACCACTTCCACTCATAATCTAATCTATTGATCCCAAAAATGACATTAGAAGGTGAAAACCCCTTAGCCTCCAACGAGTTTGCAACTATCTGTTTGGCTTTAATGTATAGGGGTTGGTGAAAAGTTACAACGCAGGCTTTTGTCCATGAGCTCGGCATTTATCATTAGCAAACCAAAGAGATGTAAGAACTGTGTCGTAATTGGACGGGAAATGGTTAATGAATGACAGACATATAATTTTGGATGTTTTAAAGTGTTTCTCTGCTGTTGCTTCCTCCATGAACCCATTCCATCCCGGATGTTCAACTTTTTTTAAACTTTCCCATATAATCATAAGATATCTGAAGGGAATGGTACAATTTCTTCAAGTAGCGAATGAATATTGTCTAAGTTGTTAAGTAACAATATTAATTAAATTAATTAAACGGTCTATTTTATTCTCGGGACATGATGAATTATGGGGAGTCACAATCATTATACATCCCATTGCGTGAAAAGTACCCATCCCATCTAAAGTGTTGACATTAAAGTCAAAAGAAAATTGCACAAACGACATTGAAGGGTCCTTCACATGAGTTGGTCTGGTTGCATGATGGCCAAGGATTCCAAAATCATAGTATCCTTGTAACTAGGTGAGAATCCAAGCGTTGACAATAGTTCAACCAGATGTTTTCACCCGAACTTGTGATACAAGAATACATCAATCCCATGCAGTAAACAAGAGATGAACGAGCGAGGCCTGAATGCCGATATTATTAAATGTGCAAGAGCAACGCAGTTCTTTCTATTGGAATCCAAGCAGCTTTGTTTGTCTTTTAAACTTACTGTTTCGAGCAACAGTTTTAAAGAATCAGGGATAAATGAATTTACATTCTGGAAAAAGTCGTCGGATGGTGTGAATTGTGTTGTGTCTTACACTTGCGACCGTATATCCGCGTAGTCTTTCTGCTTGAGGATCTGAACTTCTACTGACATACAAGGGTTTAAGGATGAAATTCTTTTTCGGTTAGTTACAATACTTTCTCAAATAATAAATAGAAATATTAAAATTCTAACTAATGAAATTAAAGATCCGATTGATGATATTACATTTCATGGGGTGTAAGCATCAGGGTAATGGTGAGAATTTTGTGACCTGTGTTTTTAAAACAAACAGTCGTGTGTTTGAAAGGTCTCTCAACGATCAAAATGTCCTCCCTCTACTTTGTAAACAAGCAATTTTTGACTATTTGTAGTTGAGGTCGTTCTTCTTCTATCTGGTCCATGAGTTCATCTAGAGAGAACTGACATTCCTCAACGTTCTCTTCCAGAAATGAATAAATCTTTTTCATGGTTTCATCAACTGTGGGATGCTGACGATTTTTTCTAGACTTTCTTGTTGATGGTGCCTGGTAGAGCTTTGTTTTGCAAAACCAATGATATCTGGCATCAAGGGCTACCAAATATGTGTTCTCAGATATATGTTCATTTATTTTAAGAGCCCATTCATCACCACGTTTTTTAGCTACTTTCAAGATTGTTGCACTGAGAGACAACTTTTCCGCAGTAAAGACAATGTTTCGTTTTTCTGGCTTTTTTTTCCTTTCTGCCACAAAGAATTCTCCACATAGACGACAGTGTTCTCTCAAATTGAACTGCTCAGAGACTGATCTCGTGGCCCTTGATGACGTAATATTTGATTTTCCACTGCTAACAGCTGCTTTTGATCAACTTTGGATTGTTCTATTTTATCTGACAAGCACTGTGCACATATATCTTATTTACATCCATCAATAAACGCTGATTTTCCATGTTCTTAAGGGAAATACTCGACGCAAGAAGGGTTTTTACACTTCTTTCCTTCACTAGGCGCACTTGACCTTTACTTAAAATCTCCTTACATATAAAACACAAACCCACGCTAGGACTGGGATCAAACTTTTGTAGATTTTGAGTTCAAACGGCGCTCACGTTATACAGGCCAGTCAACAAAAAAACTGGAAAGGTTAAAAACGTGCTACAGGTATGTTGCATTTGTGACTTCATACAAGCAATACTAGCACAGTCAGTCGAAAATAATTGGAACTTCATCCCGCTAGAGTTATTCGAGTGACGTCTAAAATATTGTAAAAAATTGCGAAAGTTTAAAAAAAATGATGGCTTAATCTCGGAAGTTATTGGGTCTATAAAAACAGTTCTAGTATCATATTGTAGCAAATTTAGTCTACGTCCTAAGAAATTTTTTTCAAAAACTAGTCCTTTAAAATTATAATCGCCAAAATTGAAAAAAAAACTATTTTTTCGGGGTTTTTTTGATTTTTGACAAAGTTGCGTTTGGCGTTCGAAGTCACAAACTTGGATTATTAATTAGACCAATTAAACCATAAACAAGTCTGCAAAAAATCAGAACTACCGGATTCATATTTTCAGGCGACAAAGTTACTGGACTATTAGATCATCAGAAAATAAAAGAAAAGACAATGAATAAATACATGGAGAAATTTTATTGATAAAAAGCAGGAACCGAATAGGACCGCAGTGTAATCCCTGGGAACACCTGAAGATACAAGAATTGGCTGTGAAAGAAAATTATTAATTTTTACACATTGAGTACAATTTTCTAAAAAACTAGATAGCGATAAAACCACAGCATGATAAAAACCTAAAGCATAAAGCTTAGCTAACAAAATATTGTAGCTCACACGATCAAAAGCCTTTAAAAAATTGGTGTTAATAGAATCAAATTGTACTCTTGATTCAAAATATAATTTTCGTAGCACAATAAGTTAGTAAGTGTGGAACGACTCTCACGAAAACCATGCTGTTCATCAATTATAATACTTTTGCACATCCATTCTATTTGTTCAGTTACAAGTTGATCAAATAATTTCGGAATGACAGATTGAATGCATATACCTCTATAGTTAGTTATGTCTTCCTTAACCCCAGATTTAAATAAAGGCATAATGTAGCTTTGTTTCCACATATCAAGAAATTTAGATTTGCTTAAGGAAGCATTAAAAAGTAGATGTAATGGCGTAGAAATGGAATAAATGCATCTTTTCAACATCATGGAAGGAATGTCGTCTGGGCCAGTACTAAAGTTACTTTGAAAGTGTTCAACACCTTTAAAAACATCAAACAAACTAATTTGAATGTATAGTTTTTTGTTTAACCAAAAAAAATAAATAATTTTTTGTAAACTTTTACAGCTTACCCATGCCAATGGAGTTTAAAGAAAACATTAAATTATAAAATTTCTCGGAAATAACTGCAAAAAAAGATTTTATTTTGCCAAAAAAAAGTAATGTTACACCACTGGAAAAAACGGTGCATTAAAAAATTTTATTGCATCACCAAAATGTGCATAAGCGTATTGCAAATTTCTACCGTTAAAAGCAAAAATTAAAAATTAAAAAAAAAAAATATTTTTCTGCATTTCCACCACACTTGAATCTTTAATACATCAATTGTCTATATATAGTAATTAAACTTCAATAACAATTCAGTAGAGTGTTGTCATGATTAATAGTGTCTTAAAGGTAAAAAAATATGCTTTTTTGTGGGTCTGATCAACTTTTTTTTTGTGGATTGGAAGGAAAATCTTTCTAAAAGACCTTGCAAAAGTGTCGGATTTACAATGATTGCCTACCGACTAAACTCTTCTCTCAATGATTCTTAGAAGTTTTCACTTTGGCTTTGATGGTTAACAACCTTGGCGCTGAAGGCGACCCAATAATTAGAAGTCTTACCCTGCGATTTCTTCTTCTTCTTCTTCTTCTTCTTCTTTCTTCTTCTTCTTCTTCTTCTTCTTCTTCTTCTTCTTCTTCTTCTTCTTCTTCTTCTTCTTCTTTTTCTTCTTCTTCTTCTTCTTCTTGATCTGTAATTGACGGCAAACCTCTTAAAAAAGCTGGGTGTCTTGGTGAACTAGGGCGTTGGACTGCTTAGCCGTAAGATATAAAGTCCTTGCTTGTGTCGGCTGCGCTCTTCTTAATCTCAGCTGTACGGCAAGATCAAATTTGCTTTGTTTTAGATTATTAGCAAAGCAGTTCTCTTGATCCGACCATCTTAATGACCTTTCTCTCTATGCTCCTGAATTTAGCGTTTTGCTTCAAATGCACCCGGATTTTCTTAAACTCAGTTAGAAATAATAAAATATCTCCCTCCGTCACGTCGGCGAGATCAGATGTTGGTGGATCCATACTGAAATAAAATATTATTCAAGTTGTCCTGCCGTCTTGAGTCTGTTTGGTTGCAATTAAAATTGCATTTTTTCCCGGGCTGCAGGCTTGCTACAATTGAGTAGTGAAGTGAGTTGCTCTCTCAGTGTGGACGTGTTGCTTGGTCGGCTACTGGCAGTCAAATCCGCTTGCTCCGCTAGCTCTGACCAACGCACATGTGTTACCGGCGTCTCTTCCAAGGGAGTGGTGGTGTGTAACGATTGGAACAGCGTCTGCGACGCTGAGGGCTATGCCGGGCTCAGCTCCCAGTTCTACCGATGTCGGAGCCTCTTGGGTGTATGCCTCCCACTGTATGAGCGGAACGGTTGGGGACGGCTCATTTCCAGTCTCCATGAGTTCCGGTTCACTTGCGGGGGTTTCGATATGGTCAGCTTCTTCTTTTGTCTTGTTCTGTTTTTCAATTGATTTAGCTGGGTTAGGGTTACTCATACTCGCCTGTAAACGTGCGTAGATTTCATCTCCGACTGGTAGCAAGTAACGGTCTACGTTCTCGATGACAATTGGGTTGCAGTAGTAATCGTCCTCGTGCATGGCCGTTCGAATATCTATGGCGGTTTGGAGGATGTACTCCAGCTGTCGGGAATCAGCTTGGTTAAGGTCCGTCATCGTCATGCAGTCGTAAAACCAGTCCATCTGTTGGCAGATCTCGCTGGTTATGTCCGGCAAGAGAACCTCTCGTAGGCCTGGTGTAAGAGGTTTGTGGTTTAGGCTCCACATAGTCCTTGGCCGGGGTTGCTTGTTTCTCTAAGATAGAGCGTGCGATGGTGGCTTCGCATCTGGCAAGACTGACTTGGTTCACAATCAAGCTGTGGTCGACAGGGTTCTCGACCAGTAGTTGTTTGCGACAGCGATGTTTGATGGTAATACTACCGTCTTCGTAGTTTATGCTGCCCCCATAGCCCATGGACGCGACGTCTGGGTGCTCGGCTAGGTAGCGGCTTACATCGTTATAGTCTGCTGCTTGGTAGCAGACCTCAATCCCTGTGTTTTCTAACTCTAAGGTGTTGACAGTGTCGGTTCTGTCAGGAGCGCAGCTGTTATAGCGCTCCGCTGGGTATTGCTGTTCGATATATTCGTATCCTAGCTTGGTCGCGCGGCGGCGACGTCGTCGACAGTTCTTTGCTATGCCGTGCGGGATAGCCATCTCCATTTCTGGATGTCCTTTTCTATCGTTCGGGTGTGTCCGGGAACCCAAAGGCACCATGCCTTTAGATGTCCCTGCTCGGGCGCCATTTGTTACCGGCGTCTTTTCCAAGGGGGTGGAAGAGGCGGCCGGGCCAAGGTGGAGAGCGTCCTCGCTCTCCGGAAGGTTGCTCCCTGGGGTCGGTTTAGTTGTGGTTTGCATTTTTCAAACAAATTACTCGTTTTTTTACGGACACCTCTACACAGAAGGCGCTACAAACACACTCACCCAGAGTGCCACTACAAACACGCTCACTCAGAGCGCTGTCACCTAGGTGACGTTTGTTTTGTTGTACGACGTGAAGGAGCGTAAAGCTACCCACAGTGCCCGTACTGAATGTCCCTTCAGGCGTGGTGTGCAATGCCGTCGGGGTAGAGGCAAGCCTCAGTGCAATGTTGGTGTTGTGCCGAATTGAGTCTAGAAGGTCGCTGGGTCGTCTACGGCGAGCCGGCGGCGGAAGTACGTCGAAGGCGGAAGTCCGGCCTAGGGTGACGTCTTCGCCGTGGTGGTCGTTCGGTCTCTACCGAGAATAAAGTTGGAGTGACGGTCGGACGGAGTGCCGGTTGTCTGTCACTGGGCTTCGTCTGCTGGAGATCGAGGTGGACGCTGCAACTTGAGTTCTGGATCTGCGGTACTGTAAACAGAAATCGCGGAGTTTTATATCCCTTGGGTCGCGCGTGATTGGTTGCGCGCGTTCCGGCGGAGGCGTGGCTACGTGTTCGAGGTGACCGTTACAATGTTTATGCAAATTAAGTGAAATTGCACGGACCGCCAACAAAACACCGTTTACAAAATCTTTTGATGCTTATCTAAACCAAATTTATTTAATCAATTAAACAAGTTTGAAGACTCTTCATAACAAATAAAGTACTTGCAACATCTTCCAGTTTTATATGTATAAAACGACATTTTTGTAAAATCCTTTCTCTATCGGAGGTTGGACATCATCTTCACTTTTTTTATATTATTTACCGCTGCTGTAAATAATTATCAGCTAGTACAATCAAACCATTAGCACAAGTTTCTTAGTCATGACACCTTATGTTTATAAACGCTTTTTTAGCATATTTGAAATCTCTCATAGTATAGTCCAGGGGTCCAAATTTTTAATTTACATTTTTTGTTTATTATCCAACATTTTGACGCACTTTTTCATAGACTCTTCTTTAGTTTACAGAACAAACTCAACATTGTCAGGAAGCTTGAGTTGATTACGGTAAAGAGATTGGCTTAACGTTTTTTTAGATTTTAGAATATGCTTCACAGTCAAAAGGTTCTGACGTGTTTTGCAAGTCAGTTGTTTGTTGCCGGTCAAAAGATACGAGGTATGTTCTATGAGCAAGCGGCATAAGGCAACCTTCTTTCTTCTGCTGATACCTACCGGCAACTTCCAAGTTACAAAAAGTTTGTTTTCTATCAACTTGCTCTTAAAGCTGTTTTACTCCTGTTGCCAATCCTCGATAACTTATAAAAATATTGTCCGTGTATTCCGCATCTACCGCTAGACGGGCAGTTTAATTAGCATTACTTTCAATACCTACATAACTTGAGTGTTCAAACAAAGATATTTGTTTTTTTTGGACCGAGCCAATTTCTATACCAAAGCATGTATGAGTTGAACTAACAGATTGGCTGAATTTATCAAAATGGTACCCAAAATAAAACTAAGTGAGTCGTATAACAAAAAATTGTGATTAAACAATTTATAGAATCCAAAACTTTTAAACTACCCCTGTAGATAAAGAGCAAGTTTTTAATTAGTCATGTCAAAGATTGAACCTTGCTTCCATAACCACCATCAACAATAAAAGCGATTCCTACACTACAATTAGTCTTGAAGCTGTTTGTGTACAACCGAAGATAGTCCGAATATTCAGCTAAAAACTTGTCTCAAAAGACACAGCGACAAATACTGCGTTTTTTTAATAAGGTGCCTTTACCCTTGGATAAAAGAAGGGCGTAACTTGCAGAACCCAACCTGTTTATTCTACAAAGACAAATATTTAGTATACTTTTGGTAGGCTTAAGTCCGTATCTTATGTCGCTGCTCTTTAACATTAATATAAATTTGTTGATTGATGTTTTCTCTTAGCACGTAATGTCACTCTGGTTAACGAGAGGACAGTTGACTCACAGCAGAGACTCGCTGTAAGATTTGTGCAGAAAGCAATCTTATGACTGCATAGTGAGCAGCATCCAAGACTTTTAACTAAGTATTTTGTGCGGATGAGTATACCGTAGTTAATTCTAGATAAAAGAAGTTTTTATAGAAACAGCTCTTTTATGTGTGTTCAAAAAAAAATTCTATTAACAACCAGTTTTAGAAAACGGATGGTTTTGACGCACGTAATTCTTGTAAATAAAAAGCAAAATCCATTTCAGATATCATTTTGGTTTACTTTATCTGTATTGGTTTGAAGTTGTTAGATTATAACGGCAACCATTACCTGCTGATATATAGACTACTAAATAATTAACATACAAACACTTTTTAACCGGTGTAACTACCAAAGCTGCAATGTTAATTGTTGATACTTAAAGAATACCGTTCTCTAAACATAAAGTCTTGAAGAAGGTTTTTCAACATAATTTTAAATTTTTAGTATTTAATAATAAACTTCACAAATAAAAGCCCCATCAGTGCAATTTCAAAAAAATTACATATTTCTACATCATATTGTACGCTACAAAATGTTTTTTTACCAATTGGTCAACCACACTCAGCTATTTTTTGAAACCGGACCTGGTAATTTTCCAGAAAGCTAAAGATCTCTAGGATTTACACCAAACGGTTGTTGATAATTTTTTCCAACACTTTTCAAAAGCAGCAAGTCAGAGAAGTTAGTCGATAGTTGTTAGCATCATTTAAATCCTTGTTTAACCATACAAAATAGTAATGAATAAACTAGGAGGAATGAAAGCAGTGTGCTTAAAGGAAGAAGAAAATAAAATAATAATCATTGAAAAATTGTTTTCCACTGGAAAAATAGTAGAAGAGCCAGCAAGAATAGCTGACAAAATAGAAGCAGTCCCTGCAACAGTGAAGGAGATTAAACAGATTATAAAGAAACTACCTAATAATAAGGCACCAGGACCAGACGAGATAACAACGGAGATAGTGAAGGCAGCGCTAAAAGGAAATGAGATAGAGATAACTCAAATAATAAACAGATGTCTTATGGAAGGAATTTTTCCGGCTTGCTAGAAGGATGCAAACCTAGTACTAATTAAAAAAAAAGAAGCGGGTAAAACAACAACGCATAGACCAATATACCTAATCAGCACATTAGGAAAAATTATGGAAAAAGTTATTGTGAGGAGAATTGAACAGGAAATAGAAGAAAAAGAAAGATGGGAATAGCAACAAAATGGATTTACAAAGAAAAGAACGACTCTAGGAGCCATTGATAAGGTAAAAGCCATAGCAAAAGAAGCAAACAGTAGACCATACAGAAAAAGACAATATATTAGATATACAAAATGCGTTTAATAGCATACTATGGGAAGCAATTATAGAAACAGCAAAAAAAATAGAACTAACTAATAAAACTAAGATAATATGGAGCTACCTTCAAAAAAGAAATCAACTGACTAAAAATGGAAAATTTAGACTGACTACAGAAGTACCACAGGGTTCTGCACTAGGTCCTAAATTATGGAATTTAGTTTATAATTAACTACTCAGAATGCGGCTGCCGGAAGGAGTAACAATAACGGCATTTGCGGATGACGTAGCTCTGGTAGGTAGGAATATAGACATAGAAGTACTAAATGAAAGATTAGAGTTGGCAATAGAGATGATCAAAAGATGGATAAGAAATAAAGAGTCAGATAAGGCTTCACAGAAAACCGAGACGGCATGGCTATCGACAAAGAAGACAAACAGGGGAAATGAAAAAAACAGGTAGGTGAACAAATAATAACCATAGAAAAAAAAAAACTTTGGAGTAACACTTGAAGCAAAAGGTTAGAATAAACAGTTAAGGAAGCGAGAAGAGGAACAAAAAAAATAGAAAAAAGGTTTAGTAGGCTTATGCCAAACAAGGAAAGACCAGGAAAAGGGGCAAAAAGGCTAATGGAAACTGCGGCTAAAAGTAAACTATTGTATGCCGCAGAAACATGGAGAGAAGCTTTGAAGACAAAAAATAACAGAAAAAAAATAAGAGGAACTATGAGTGCAAGTTTGTTAAGGATCTGCAGGGCTAACAATACGGTGTCGCAGGAGGCACTAGAAATAATTGCGGCGACACTACCCGCAGATTTGATGGTGGAAAAAAGATTAGGTATAAAGAAAATTGTAAATAAAAGAACCAGTAAGCAAGAAGCAAAGAGACAAACTAGAAAGAATATGATGGAAAGATGGCAAAGACATTGAAAAGAAGGAGAAAAAGTACAATAGACAAAGGAACTAATACCAAAAATAAAAGAATGGGTAGAGAAAAAACCGGAGACGTGTTACTATACAACACAACTACTTACCGAACATGGAGCTTTTGGAAAGTATTTACAAAAAATAAATAATATGGAGAAAGAGGAAAAATGTATATTTTGTCTAATAGAAAAACGCTAGAAAAGGTATTAGAAAACAAAGTAGACAAATCTACAATCATTAAAATGTGCCTGAGTGACAAAAACAAATGGAGAGCACTAAAAAACTATGCAACAACAGTACTAAAGAAAAAGATAGAGCAGTTTGAAGCTTTGAAATTTAAGTAAAGCAAAATGAAAGAAAACACACAAATTAAAAACCACAGAAGACAAAGGTATGAGAAGCAAACTAAATGAAAGCAAAAGAATATGGAAAAAAGTAATAAAAAGGAAAGAAACAAAAAAGGTTAAAACAACTATGCTTGCCAAGCAATGGAAGATGAACAGAGAGACAAAAGAAAAAGATATGCTGAAACAATAGTACTAACAGAAATTGCAGAAATAAAGAGAAAAGGGGAGAACTGCTCAAGGAAAACAAGTTGACGGAATTGACTAAACAATTTATAAACGGAAGATACGCCAATAAATTTATTTCTTGATATCAACATGGTTTTACAAACGTCAAGATAAATATAAAAATATAAAATATTGTACATAAAAGAACACTTAAAATAGCATATAATGCATACATAATAATATTTAGTACATAAAAAAGTAAACATAACATTAACATTAAACATTTAAAAGAATAATATCATTAAATGCCTCATTCTCACATTCTTAAATGGTGTAGTAAGCTTTATTTAAAAGAAAAATTTTAACTATACTTTTTAGAACAGTGCGTTTCATGTTTTTGATAACATCAGGTAGTAGATTATAAAGCTGTACACAGTAGTGCCTAACAGAATTTTTACATTTATTTACCCTATTAAAGGGTGGACGAAAACTATTTTTATTACTCGTATTGTACTCATGAACTGTTTCATTTCTTACATATTTATTAATATTACTATGCATCCAAAAAATGCATTCTAATATATAGGCACAAGGAAGTGTCAAAATTTGTTGCTCATAAAGCATTTTTTGCAGTCATCTTGATATGCTAGACCTACCACAATACGCACAGATCTCCTTTGTAATGCAAAAAGGTTGTTTATAATAGGAAAATGGCCCCATACAAAAATGCCATATGTTAAATGAGTATGACATAATACAAAATATGCAGTTCTGAGTATTTTTGTCAATATTGACAACAAAATTTGTCTAAGAAGATAGACGTGTTTGCAAATTTTGGTTGAAATGTAATTAAAATGATCTTTCGATTTGAGACTTTTGTCTATACATATACCTAAAAACTTAGTACTAGTTGGACAGTTATTAATCGGTTTTTAGAAAAATGGAAGATGTCATCATGGAATAATTGTTTATGTGTATTGGGTAATTCCATTATTTTTCGACTAATTGGAAAAAGTCGACCTCTTTGATTTTGCTCAAATTTTCAGGGATTAAAATATGGATGAAAAAAAAGAGAACTCAAAATTTTGGACCTTAGAATATTGCTTGTTCAAAATGACACACCTTTAAAGGTCCGAAATTTTACAATAATAATCGTCTTTTTTAGCTTATATTGTATCTCAATTTTTGGGCTTCTAGAAAAAGATAAAAAGGTTCACGATGCCTCAAATTATTTCTTATTATATGTACTTTAAAACCTATATTTTTGTTTAATATCGTGGCAGTCATGTTGATATATTAAGCTTCAAACATTATTTCAAAAAAACCCGTAAATTTAGCAGAATCGCAAAACTTTGCTTTCTTTAAACCGTTCTAACTTTGTCAAATCATAACAAAATTTGATCCAGAAGGTCTAGATTTCTTCGTGTTTAATCTCTTTTAAAGTGATCACACAAGACTTATAAAATCAATACATATACACAACTATTTTGATGCAGGAAGTTGCACATATTTTCGGGATCTTCAAAACTTGTAATTTTTAGGTCCCGAAAACGCGCTGAGATATAACATTACTGAGCAATTTTTATAACATTTTGTGCAACAATTTAATATTCTGAGCAATTTTAAATAATTTTTGTGTTATAAATAAGCTTTTTCTGCAATTTTTGATGAGTTTGTGATAAATATCATAAAACAAATAATTTTTGCACATTTTAGGCAATAAATAACATTTCTGAACTATTTTTAATACATTTTGTGTACAATTGGGTTGTTTTAAGCAATTTTATATAATTTTTGTGTAATAAATAAGCTGACCTTGCATTTTTTTAAACATTTTGTGCAACAAGTTGGTTTCTTGTGCAATTTTAAATGATTTTTGTATTATTAACAAGTTTTCTTATCAATTTTTTATAAATATCATAAAGCAAGTAAACTTCTTAAGCACATAGACAATAAATCACTTTTTAGCGCAATTTTTCATACATTTTGTGCAACAATTTAGATTTTTTTGCGATTTTAAATTATTATTGATGTTTATTACATTACACAAGTTTTCGCAATAATTAAACAAATACATTCTTTGTTCACATTTTTGGCAATAAAATAGTTTTATGACTAATTTTTAATACATTTCATGTACATTTGAGTTTCTTAAGCAATTTTAATTGAATTTCGTGTAATAAATGAGTTTTCTCTGAAATTTAGATAATAAATCAGTTTTCTAAGTAATTTTCTTGTTATGAATGAGTTTTTTCTTCAAAATATTATAAAGCAAATTGAAAACATTTTATGCACACTTGAGTTTTCTGAGCAATTTTTGTAAAATTTTGTGAAATAAATAAGTTTTTACTGCAATTTTTGATTTGCTACATACTTTTGTGCATAATTTAGATGATTAATTAATTTTCTAAGCAGTTTTTAATACATTTTGTGCAACAAATTGGTTCTATGTGCAATTTTAAATGATTTTTGTTTATAAACAAGTTTTCTCATCAATTTTTGATAAAAATCATAAAACAAATGCATTTTTGTGCACATTTTAAGCAATAAATTACTTTTATGAACATTTTTGTAATACATTTCATGCAGACTTTTTTCTTCAGAATGAAAGAAAACAGATCTCTCTGTTATAGAATAGTTTTTTGTCAGTTGAGAAATCAATTTATTATTATTACAAACTTTAGAGTACTTTGATTAATCAACTTCTAACAACAAGAGGAAATGTTATTTGCAGTTAGGATATATGCACAATTTAAGCAATAAATCACTTTCCTGAGCAATTTTTAATACGTTTTGTGCAACAATTTGGTTTTCTAATTAATTTTATATGATTTTCTTGTACTGAATGACTTTTCTCTACAAGTTTTGATAATTATCAGAAAGCAAATAATTTTTTTTGTGCACTTTTTAGACAATAAATTGCTTTTTTCAGCAATTTATAATACAATTTTTGCAACAATTTTGTTTTTTGAGCAATTTTAGATGATTTATTTTACAAATAAATATGTTCATCAATTTTTGTCAAATATTATACAGCAAATACCTTTTTTGTTAATATTTTAGACAATAAGGCAAGTTTAGATCAATTTTGTGCAATCAATGAGATTTTTCGTAAATGATTTTTTGGGCACATTTTTGGCAATAAATAGCAATTCTAGGCAATTTTTATTATATTTTGTGCATAGTTGGGTTTTTGAGCAATTTTAAGCAATAATTTGAGCCAAATATTAGGTATTAGAGTCCCAATGGAAAAAATAGCATTTTCAATGCAACAAGAACTTCAAGAGAATGCTCTTTGGCTTGAAAAATGCTCCCGCGTCTTTCAAAAAGTAATGGATAAATAAAGGTTACAAGTTGATATCTGCCATGTATATCACACATGTCAGCAATCAAGATGAACAACAATTGACCACAGAATTAAAACAACAATGTATTGATGTTTGTGATAAAACTTGAGTCAGTATAAAGCCGTTGAAGAACCTGTCTATCAAGGATTGTAATTACAGATAAATCCTAGGTGCATCATCATCAACCTAAAACTAAGAGAGCAAGTAAAGAACGTTGTCACACTTCTTTGCCGATCTCGGCAGATGGTTTTGATGCAAAAAGGATTATTTGAAAAACCTGATATCAGAACAAAAAGCAAATTATGTGTCTACTATATTCTTCTTATTTCCTTAACCACAACTCAAGCAATTATTATGTCTTTGGGCCATACAAGTACTTCCAAAATAGCAAATAAAATACATAGGGCCTAGGCATTAGTCAAAAAATTACATACTTGTTTTTAATATTATTTCAATAAATTTTAACAACGTTTTTAAAATTTGTATTTGACTCTGTCCCGTATTTACTCGCATTACAAGGCTTGGTAGTTTAGTACCTTCAAAATATTCTATGCAACAGCATCATTTCACTGCAAACAAAAAACTTTCTCTCCTCCTTGTGCTACTTCAGCTTGCCACAATATTCTCCGTTTAAGTCGGTCCGGTACATCCCGTTTTCTAGCATCAACGCTTTTATATATTTATTAAATCTAAACCTAATTTTTAATCGCAGCTAAATTGATAATAAAAATCTCTAGCATAAAACCGGTAGATTATTACCCAAAAATCTCCATCACAACACCAATACATGATATATTAAACAGTGCACAGCATCGTTATCACACCCCAATATGCACTCGGTCTAGGTGCAAATAATCTCAACATACTCTCAGATACACTACACTCTACTTGTAAGTCAATTATTAGAAACAATGCTCACAAATACCACTGATTACAAATTACGATTAAAATATAAAATTGTTTCTCAATCCATAACCTAAGAGAAAAAAAGCACATTTTTCCAAAGTTTTACAATGCTTATCAAGTGTGTTAGTGTACTTAAGGTGAATTTAGGTAAATGTACAACTTAAATCAAAAAATCAGGTATATCAGTTATAAGTATAACGTACACTACTCCAAACACAAATTGGCCGCTATAATAGGCAACTTAATATACACAAATGATCTGTTGTTCTTATGCCTTCGTCCGTTTTAGCACCCATTTCTCGCGCTCACATTTCACACATTCGATGAGCTAAGTTATAGGGGGACTACAGTAGTTTCCTCTCCGGCGTTATACTTCAGTCCAATAAAATGATACCACAATTTACTTGTTAGTTACCGCTTTCAGGACCTAAAAGCAAGCCAATAAGAGGGAAACACCCCACATATGGTGCTGCTGATACACCAAATTTGGTCGATAGGTCCCAGCTTGTTTTGTTATCAACCGGGTCTTGAGCAACTCCCAGGCGTCAAAAAGCCTTGGGGCTAATGTGGTTTTTCCTTGTTTCAGGTCCGTATAAGTGGCCGCTTAAATTACAACTCCAAAGGCGATATGTGCAATTAGTCAAACGCGTGCCATCCACGTAGTGGGGATAAACCAATCTTTCAGAGTGCAAGTAGTTTCCATTACTCTTATTAGCCAGTCCATTGCAGGGGTCGTTGCTTTACAATTGACTCTTGATCTTCAAAGTTTGCTTAGAATTTCTTTTGCGGAGCTGCTGCCATGATTGTGACTAGTAATCTGTTAGATAACCATGCTCCTGGATCCATCTGTGTTGGCTAGAAAATAGTTGAGGTGTTTCCGTGTAGGATGAGCAGATGTTGCTTGGTCTTATTGACACGCTAGAGTTTGTCTGCTAGTGACTTTGGTTTGGTTGATGACTGTTCGGTTTTGTTGTTACTTTGGCTGGTGGTCTGCCTCGACTGCGTAGACTATTTTGGGAGGAGCATATTGTAAATTCAAAAATAAAATATAAATGGAGAATGTTTATGTATAGAATATTACAAAAATCCACCAAAAACTAGAAAATTAAAATAACCCAACTTTCAAATCAAGAATTCTACAAAAAACCAATAACAGTATGAACATTGATACTGTTCATGTTGATATATTGTGTAATAGGCTTTACCTTCATCATAAAATATGTTATCAATCATTATAAACGCAAGCCAACATCAGAGACGATCACACAATTTTTGTTACGTTTTGTGCAACAATTTAGTTTTCTGAGCAATTTGAGATGATTTTCAATAAGTTTTCTCTGCAAGCTTTAATAAATAACAATAATATAATAATAAAATCAAAAAACAAATAATTTAAAGCACATTTTTAGGCAATACATAACATTCTTAAGCAATTTTTAATACATTTTGTTAAACAAATTGATTTTCTGGGCGATTTTAAATATTTTTGTGTTATAAATAAGTTTATACAGAAATTCTTGATAAATATTTTAAAGCAAACATTTTAGACAATAAATCACTTTTCTGGGCACTTTTTAATACATTTTGTGTAACCAGTTTTGAGTTTATGAGCAATTTTAAATGATTTTTGTGTATTTTTGATAAATACCTTAAAACAAATACATTTTTGTGCACATTTTAAGCAATGTATCACTATTATGGACAATGTTTAATACATTTTATGCACACTTGAGTTTTCTGAGCAATTTTTGCTAAATTTTGTGTAATAAATAAATTTTCTTTGCAATTTTTGATAAATATCTTAAAACAAACAAAGTTTTGTGGACAATTTTAAAAATAAATAACTTTTTTCAGAAATTTTGTCCAACAACTTGTTTTTTTTGTGCGATATTTGTGTTATAAACAGGTTTTTTATCAATTTTTGATAAAAATCGTAAAGCACATATATTTTTAAACATTTTTTAAGCAATTTTTGATACGTTTTGTGCAACAATTTGGTTTTTTGAGCGATTTTCTTGTGATAAACAACATAAAACAAAAACATTTTTTGTAAAAATTATAGGCAATAAATTACCTTTAAGAGCAATTTTTATTACATTTTATGCACTTGAGTTTTTTGAGCAAATTTAGTTAAATTTTGTGCAATAAATAAGTTTTCTATACAATTTTTAATAAATATCTTATAGCAAACATACTATTGTGCATAATTTATATAATAACTCATTTTTCTGAGCAATTTTTAATACATTTTCAGCAACAATTTTGATTATGTGCGATTTTGGATAATTTTTGTGTTATAAACAAGTTTTCTTATCAATTTTTGATAAAAATCATAAATAAACTAAATTTTTAAGCACATTTTAGAAAATAAATTACTTTTATAACTAATTTTTGCATTCAAACTTGAGTTTTCTGAGCGATTTTAGTTAAATTTCGAGTAACAAATGAGTTTTTTCTGCAATTTCTGATAAATATCACAATTTTTAATACATTTTTGCAACAATTTAATTTTCTCAGCGATTTTAAATATTTTTATGAATAAATGATTTTTTACAGCAATTTTTGATAAATATTTAAAAGCAAACATATTTTTACAAACAGTTTAAGCAATAAATCACTTTTCTAAGCAACTTTTAATACAATGTGTGCAACAATTAGCAATTTTAGATCATGTTTGTGTTATAAATGAGTTTTTGCAGCAATTTTTAATAAATATTTTAAATAAAACATATTTTTGAAAACATTTAATCAGTTTTCTGAGCAAATTTTAATATATTTTGTGTAACATTTTGGGTTTTTGAGCAATTTTATATAATTTCCTTATATCAATAAGGTTTCTCTGGTATATTTTGATGAATATTAAAAAGCAAATAATTTTTTTGAGCACATTTTAGACAATAAATCACTTGTTTGAAAGAAATTTTAATACATTTTGTGCAACAATTTGGGTTTCTCAGCAATTTTATAAAAATTATGTGTAATAAAAAAATGTTTTGTGCACAATTCTATTTTATTGACTTGTTTAAAAGGGGTTGATGGGACCAACGGTTTATTAGGTGATTTCCAAATAACCCCGGTAAATAAAGAGCAAATTATTATTTTAGTCATATTCGGGGATCGAACCCCAGCCTGTTAGCGAGTTACGCTAACGCTCAATAGCTGAACTATCTCACCTCATTTTAGGCAACAAATCACTTTTATGAGCAATTTTTAATATCTTTTGTGAAACAACTTAGTTATCTGAGCAATTTTAGATGGTTTTCGTTTTTTTTTTTTAATAATGTTAAAAGCTTGATATATCAAAATGACTGCCTCAACATTAAATATATAAATATGGGATTTAAAGTACATGCAATAAAGAGCATTTTGAACCACCGTAGACCTTCTTATCTTTTTCCAGAGGCCCAAAAATTGAGATACTAAAATGAACACTTTGCCGATTTTGAAAATTTTTGAATATTAAAAATTCTTGATAATGCCCGATATACCATTTCTCATATAAATAACCTTTTTTGGTGTTCTAAAGAGTATTTACTAAAATTTTGACTAAAATTGACATAGGGTGCTTTTTTGAGACCTAAAAATTAAAAAAAAAGTTTTGAAGATTGCGAAAACATGTGCAACTTCCTGCATCAAAATAATGGTGTATACGTATTGATTCTATAAGTATTGTGTGATCACTTTAAAAAGAAATTAATTACGAGAAAATCTAGACCTTGCTGATCAAATTTTGTTAAGATTTGACAAAGTTAGAACGGTTTAAAGATATCAAAATTTTGCGATTTTGCTAAACTTATTTTTTTTGGATTAATGTTTGAAGCTTAATATATCAAAATGACTGCCACGATATTAAACATAAAAATATGGGTTTTAGAGTACATGTAATAAGGAATAATTTGAGCCATTGTGGACTTTTTTTATCTTTTTCCACAAGCCCAAAAATTGAGATACAAAATAAGCTAAAAAAGGCGTTTCATTGTGAAATTTCTGATCTTCAAATGTGTGTCATTTTGAACAAACAATATTCTAATGTCCAAAATTTTGGGAATCTTATTTTTTTCATCCATATTTTGATCCCTGAAAATTTGAGCAAAATCAAAGAGGTCGGCTTTTTCAAATTAGTCGAAAAACAATGGAATTACCCATATCTAATAAGAAAAAAAAACTATCCTTGTTACTACTTTTTTTTAATTAATCTTGCTTTTGTAATTAACTGATAAGAATTTAAATGTACATACTTTAAGTTATAAGATCTAATTTTAAAACATAAAAATTTACTTTTAAATGTATTATTTAAAAAAAACTTAGCAATACGTCATCACTAAAAAACAAATGTTAGTAAAGTTTTTTTAATATTATTTATTAGTTTCTAATTATTTATAATTTTAGATAGCAATTATATTTTCTGTAGAAATTAGTTTAAAAAATTATTAAACCTACTGCTTACATTTCTGAATAAACAATTCACAAAGAAACACAACCACAGCTAACATAAATCCGCCACAATAAACATAAAAAATCAATTCCAAATGTTCCATAGCTAATGTAACAAAAGGCTCAGAAGTTAACATTCCTTTTCTAATTAAATAGTTTTTATCAAACTTCTCAATCATCCCGTTCTCTCAAAACTTTTCCAACATTGGACATATAACATCTTTTAATGGATGTCCTTTCGTAAAAACTATCCAATTTGATGAGTAAGATAAAGGAATATAATACACTTTTCTTATTCCATTGCTGTCATAACTTTGAGGATCTGAAAGTATTTGTTCTAATGAACCTAAATAACCATACCTTCTGTCAGTATAAAACATTTCTTTTGTAATTTTAATAGGTGCTACCAAATCAAACATCTTTTCATGGTAAGGATTATTGTAGTTGTCTAATACCCTAGTCATAGAATACCGTGAAGATACATTTAACTGAAAATTAGCATTAACAAAATCTTTAATAGTTTTAATCTGTTTCTCATATCCAGGCGATACTAAAAATGACAAAAACACGCTAAGAAATGCTAATGTTATTATTAAACTAAACATAGTCCATGCTATAAATAAACATCTTGGTCTTAAAGTTTATAAAAATAGCAAATAAATTCAATAATGTAAAATTGTTGTTATTATCTACAATAGATATAATCAACCAAGATATGTAATATAATATAAATGCTGCAAACGTACAAATCCATACTTTAGTTTCAAATGCTTTAATTAATTTAATTGAATTCGGAATTTGTTTTGCTTTAGGTACAATCAAAACTCTATGCATAGCAATGTGTGGATAGCAGTTAATGTTAATGAAGATATAGAAAAACTAAAAAGATACCTAAGAACAATGCAAATATCTAGGCTAAATAACACAAGAATGGGAAAAAAAAGGAAAATGTCAGTGTAGGAAGTAGGGCAGAAAAATAGGGTATAGAAAGAGATGAGCCGGGGACAGCATGTGTTGCCGCAGCAGACTGCGTGAATTCCGCAAGGCCGAAACCAGCCCACCTCAAACTAGTACTACATTAGAGACAATGACTAGGACAAATTAACAGCAGGACTTACGCAGAAAAGAAAACCGAATGGTATTGCCATGCGTTAGTTATTCTCAAGGGCCACTTCTTGAACCCAACACCTCACTACGTATTTAAAAAAAAAGTCTTTGCTTTATTTTATAGTAGCAACATAATGACCTCTTTCTAACAAGTGGAGTAGATTCTCCTTTTTTCTATCAGAATATACATTTCTAACAGCTGTTTGTTTGTAAAAAAACAGATACAGAACATTATCTGGAACAAATGCCATAGATGCATAAACTAAATGCTGCTTCTAAGAATGCGGACACATATACTAATCTCTAAAGTTTGTTCTAAGCTCGGACTTTTGCTTATTGATCGAATACTGGTATTTATATTAAAATTATTAATATACACTAATTCTGTCACAAATTTAATGTGTATTTTTTACTTTTCAAACAATTTTATTCTCATGACGCTAAAAAAGTTCCAAATCAATATATAAATACAAAAATCAGCGAAGGTCGGAGCTTAGAACAAATTCTAGTGTTCCAGGGTCGGAGCTCTGTTCGATGTGCAAGACTACGATGCTAAGATCGGAGCGAGGATTGCCGTTATGTCCGCACACTAACTCCTTTAAAGAAAAGGTGTAGTATGTATAGTAAAGAATCTTAAATTTTTTTGCATTAATTTCATTTTATTTTTCTTTGCTTGTAATCTATCATACTCTGCTTTTATTCAAACCTTATTATTTAATTATTTATAATATGCAACCAACTTTAATAAGAAAGCACTCAAAATAATCAATTAAGCGATCGGACCGTCAATGTCAAATTATTATTTATCTTTATCTGTATTAATATTGTTTATTTACATAACTCTACATGTTTATTGTTTACACTACACAATACAGTCATGAAATGTATTTATTTAGTTGTGAATGAAACGTTGTTATTCAATTTCAAACTGTTTTGTCATAATAAACAATACCAAAAGGTTTTAATTGAAATTGATTATTTGTAACTAATTTATATGAAGCAAGCAACATTAGTTAAATTTAAAGAAAGGAAATGTTATTGCAATTAATTCCAATTATTTTAAAATTGCACTTCATTTCAACCCAATCGGAAGTAAGTTAAATTTTAATTAAAATTAAATATAATCATATACAATTTTAGGATGTTTTTATAAATAACAATTCAAAAATTGATTTAGCACAATGTGCTAATTTAGTACTAAGCAAATGTACCAATTTATCCATGTATTTAGTATACCATGATGAAGATAAAATTTTAATGGATAGTTTTGCACGATTTAATAATTATCTACAAATAATTAACTTAAACTCTACAGAAAATTTTGAGATGCTAGGAAAACATCAACCACCCGATTTGACAATATTTTTAGTAAACCATGTCACCAAATTAGAAATATATATGCATCATTTCAATAATACTATAAATTTTAATGCAAGACGATATAAACTTATAATATATACAGGATCAGATATCGACAATATTATGAAATTTATTTTAATAAATTATAACTTAAAAACTATAGTATTAGATAAAACTGGACAATTTTATTCACTACAACCATACGAAATTAATTGTGGAAAACAAGCCGAGAAAGTATTAATAACAAACTGCCAACAAATAAACATTAATTTAATCAAAACATTTTATTTTATTAAAACAACAAAAGATTTCAATAAATGCAAAATGAATATACAATACAAACCAAATGCAAGATTAACACGCAATCCGTACGACTTAACAAAACCAGGAGTAGATTTCTCTATAATGAATGAATTATCAAAAATATTCAATTTTACTAAAGATTATAAAACTAAACCGTTAAATTTGTATATAAAACTTGGTCATTCTGCAAGTGCGAGAAAATCAGCAAAATTTGATTACTGCTATCCACACATTGATATGCATAGAGTTTTGATTGTACCTAAAGCAAGACAAATTCCGAATTCAATTAAATTAATTAAAGCATTTGAAACTAAATTATGGATTTGTACGTTTGCAGCATTTATATTATATTACATATCTTGGTTAATTATATCTATTGTAGATGATAACAACAGTATTACATTATTGAATTTATTTGCTATTTTAATATCGCATTCTGTTACAAAACCAAAAACTTTAAGACCAAGATGTTTATTTATAGCATGGACTATGTTTTGTTTAATAATAACATTAGCATTTCTTAGCGTGTTTTTGTCGTTTTTAGTATCGCCTGGATATGAGAAACAGATTAAAACTATAAAAGATTTTGTTAATGCTAATTTTCAGTTAAATGTATCTTCACGGTATTCTATGACTAGGGCATTAGACAACTACAATAATCCTTACCATGAAAAGATGTTTGATTTGGTAGCACCTATTAAAATTACAATAGAAATGTTTTATACTGAAAGGAGGTATGGTTATTTAGGTTCATTAGAACAAATACTTTCAGATCCTCAAAGTTATGACAGCAATGGAATAAGAAAAGTGTATTATATTCCTTTATCTTACTCATCAAATTGGATAGTTTTTACGAAAGGACATCCATTAAAAGATGTTATATGTCCAATGTTGGAAAGGTTTCGAGAGAACGGGATGATTGAGAAGTTTGATAAAGACCATTTAATTAGAAAAGGAACGTTAACTTTTGAGCCTTTTGTTACATTAGCTATGGAACATTTGGAATTGATTTTTTTTGTTTATTGTGGCGGAATTACATTAGCTTTGATTGTTTTTCTTTGTGAATTGTTTATTCAGAAATGTAAGCAGTTTACGATTGTAAGCAGTAGATTTATTAAATTTAAAAATTAATTATTCCACAAAATAAAATTGAGGTTAGGGTATTTTAATAAAAAAAATTATACTTTATTGTGCTGATTTTACTTTTTTATATATTAAGACCGGTTTCGGCGGTTAGGCCATCATCAGTTTTTTCTTTTCACAGGTGTTGTTGTGTGTTGCACCTGTGAAAAAACTGATGATGGCCTAACCGCCGAAACCGGTCTTAATATATAAAAATGTAAAATCAGCACAATAAAGTATAAATTTTTTTATTAAAAAACCCTATCCTCAATTATTTTAAACTGTGCAATAATCAGAAACAAATACTACAAAATAAAATTGCTATCTAGTATTATAAATAATTAGAAACTAATAAATAATTTTTAAAAAACTTTACTAACATTTGTTTTTTAGTGATGAAGTTTTTTTTTTTAATTGGATGTAGTTATGCATAAAGGAACCAATCCACATTTTGTCAAAAATGAGTTATATGCACCACAAGACTTAAAATGCATGGTTCTATAATTTTCATAAAAGAACCAGTGAAAAATTAGAACTTAAAGTGCCATCTAGCGAATGTTACCGTAATGCCTATTATAAAATGATAATATTGTAATCTGCATAATAGATCCAAACTGCTGGTTCTTTTATGCGAGTTATTAATTTTAAATGTATACACGCATAAAAGAACCAAGTGAGCGGATTGGTTCTTTTATGCAAATTGAAGTTAAATCAACAGCTGTCAACTGCTCACGCATGCCTTAAAAGTAAAGTGTATATTATTTTGTTAAAATGGCTTTACCAAAGGGAAAAGTATTAGTGAATTTAGCAAAGAAGGTAGGTCTACTTATTTATATATTAAGTGTTACTGCATGTGCTATTTTACGCCAGAAATTAGTCAAGAAGTTAACATAACCTAAAAACAATAGATAAAAACTGCTAAAAATCTTATAAAAACTAATATTACTTGTTGTTCGTGAATCATAAATTAAGTTAATACAAACTATTGCATTATTACACAAATATAATTTTGATTCTCACTCACTAAACTTGTTACTTATTACATTGCAGAAAGAAAAAGATATAGCTATCGAACCCAATGATGAAAATGAATTTAATAATGAGAATATAGAAACTGCAACTACTTCCCAGACAAAAAAAGAAGAGGTACAGAAACAACATAGTGTTCCAGATCGAGATGAAGATGATTTTTGTGATGATTCTAACATAGGAGGCCCCGATTTCATGCCAGCGAGGTTAGAAAAAAATATTAATGTTTCCAAAACTCCAAATTTAAACAATGAAGACGTATCTGATGAAGGAAGTGAGAACTATGAAGAAGAAGATAAGATTCCTTTAAAAGGTTGGAAAAGGAAATATGTTGATGAAAATGAATTTAATAATGACATTATAGAAAATGTACAGGTACAACATAGTACTCCAGATCCAGATAATTTTTTTGATGATTCTATAGCAGACCCTGATTTCATGCCAACCAGGTTAGAAAAAGTAATTCAAGGTTCAACTCCAAATTTAAACAATGAAGAATCGGATGAAGAAAGGGAGAATAATGAAGAAGAAGAAGAAGAAGCTGCGACTCCTAATAGAAGGCCCTTAAAAGGCAGGAAAAGAAAATATGCTGGCCAAACTCGTGAGATACGGAAGAAGTTAAAAAATAGCAACGAAGGCTACATTGATCAGAAAGGAATTGGAAGAAAGGCTAAACAGTTTAAAGACTATGTATGTAGATGTAAGAAGAGATGCAACGAAGTGGTTTCTTTAGACGAAAGAAAACCGCTATTTAATAAATATTGGGAACTTGCCAATTACAACACACAGACAGCGTTGATAGGGCATTTAGTTAGGGAAGTAGATATAAGCCGCAGATACAGTGAACAGGAAAATTTTAAAAGAAAATATACTCGCGTTTATTCAATCGCCGACAAACGTGTTTGCCGTGAGCAGTTCATAAAATGTTTAGGCGTATCTACTAAACGAATTAATACAGCATTAAATAAAATAAAGTCTGATAGTATTGTAGACAAAAGAGGCGTTCATGGTGGTTATAATAAAATCGACAATGGAAGAAAAATAGAAGTAATCGATCATATTAACAAATTTCCGAAATATAAATCTCACTATCGGCGAGAACAAAATAACGCTGAGTTCTTGGAGAGTTTTATGACAATACAAAAAATGTATTCCTTATACAAAGAAGGAGTTCAAAATCCGGTTAGTTATGAGAAATATAAACATATATTCTATACTAACTTTAATTTGCGTAGAAAGCCTCTTAAAAAAGACACATGCAATTTGTGTGATAAGCTGGATGCTACTATGAAATCAGCCGAAAACGATGAAAAGAGAGAAAAAATTAAAAAAGAGCATGTATTACATTTAGAAGCTCAAGAATCTGCAAGAAAGAGAATGAATGCAGATATGTTACGAGCAACACAAGACGACACATTAGAAGTATTGACATTTGATATGCAAAAAACGCTGCCTCTTCCAAGAATACCGACCAACATAGTATTCTACAAACGTCAAATATGGTTATATAATACAGACATACATGCATGTAAGTTAAATCAGGCTTATTGTAATACTTGGGTTGAAGGCACATCAGGTCGCGGTGCTCAGGAAGTGAGTTCTTGCCTTTTAAGACACATCAGATTAAATTTGACACCAAATATCACTGAGTTGATCCTTTGGTCCGATTCATGCTCTAGACAAAACAGAAACATTAAAATAATCCTTATGCTTAAAGCAGCTATGGAACTTAAAGATACGTTAAAATCTATTTCCTTGCGATTCCTTGTAAGTGGACACAGTTTTCTGAAGAATGACAGTGACTTTGGCGACATTGAAAAGGCATTGAAGCTTCAACAAAGACTCTATACTGAGGATGATTATATGCAGGTAATGCGACAATGCAGAAAAAAAAATCCTATGATAGTTCAAAAAATGTCTAAAGAAGAATTTTACGGGTCACTAGATTTGGAAAAAAATATTACTAACAGAAAAGTAGATGTAGATGGTAACAAAATAAATTGGCTGAAATTCAAAGAAATAAAAATTTATAAAGATAAACCATACTCTATTTTTGTTAGTGAGGATAATAGTGGCATTTGTCATGAAGTTGATTTAACAAAAAAAACAGCCAAAACGAAAGGGCAGACCTGCTCAAGAATTGTTATCAGAAACTTCATTTTTCGACCTTTTAAAACCGTTATGGCCAAATGGAAAGCCAATTTCTGCTGAAAAGTTTGCAGATATTCAATCTATGATGCACTTAATTCCTGAAGATTGCAGGGAATTTTATGAAAACTTAAAGAAAAACGACTTGACGAAAGACTATCTTGATGGATATGATCAGAATGTTGATTTTGAATTTGAATAAATTGCATTTTTGTTTATACCTACCTGTATTTTGTAATACATAATAATAAATATTAAATAAAGTTCTTCTTTTCTTATTATTTTTATAATTGTTTTAAAACATGTGATTGGGCTCTAATGACATATTTATTATACAGCATTTATTACTTTTGATTGAAGTGAACATTTCAAAAAATAAGAATGTTTTTCAATTTGTCTTGTTTTGTTCTTTTTGTGGGTCGGTTCCTTAATGCATAACTACATTATACGTTTATAATTGTATAATGTACTTTTGCATAAAAGAACCAAGCTACAAAAACATAAGGATAGGGTTGTATTTTGATATTTTGATTATACTGCATTTGTTACTATTGGTTGAAGTTAATATTTGAAAAAAAACCATTTTAAAAGTTGTCTTATAAAGGCTCAGCATTTTTGTAAAAATAAAAACGTTCAAATGGCTATATCTCATCTTGGTCTTTTGTGGGTTGGTTCCTTTATGCATAACTACATCCAATTAATACATTTAAAAGTAAATTTTTATGTTTTAAAATTTGATCTTACAACTTAAAGTATGTACATTTAAATTCTTATCAGTTAATTACAAAAGCAAAATTAACTCAAAAAAAGGTAGGAACAAGGTTTGTTTTTTTCTTCTTATTAGTATATGGAAAATTCCATTACTTTTCGACTAATTTGAAAAAGTCGACATCTTTGATTTTGCTCAAATTTTCAGGGATCAAAATATGGATGAAATAAATGAGAATCCCAAAATTTTGAACCTTAGAATATTGCCTGTTCAAAATAATACATATTTGAAGGTCAGAAATTTCACAATAAAACATCTTTTTTAGCTTATTTTGTATCTCAATTTTTGGGCTTCTGGAAAAAGATAAAAAAGTCCACAATGGCTTAAATTATCCTTATTACATGTACTTTAAAACCCATATTTTTATGTTTAATATCGTGGCAGTCATTTTGATATATTAAGCTTCAAACATTATTCCAAAAAAAAAACGTAAATTTAGCAAAATCGCAAAATTTTGCTTTCTATAAACCGTTCTAATTTGTGAAATCTTAACAAAATTTGATCCGCATGGTCTAGATTTTTTTAAAGTGATCACAATACTTATAGAATCAATACGTATACACCATTATTTTGATGCAGGAAATTGCACACGTTTTCGCAATCTTCAAAATTTGTAATTTTCAGTCACCCTATGTCGATTTTAGTCAACATTTCATTAAATACTCTTCAGAACACAAAAAAAATGTTATCTATATGAGAAATGGTATATCGGGCATTATCAAGAATTTTTTAATATTCAAAAATTTTCAAAATCGGCAAACGGCACATTTTAGTATCTCAATTTTTGGGCCTCTGGAAAAAGATAAGAAAGTCCACGGTGGTTCAAAATACTCTTTATTGCATGTACTTTAAAACCCATATTCGTATATTTAATGTTGGGGCAGTCATTTTGATATATCAATCTTTAAACATTATTTAAAAAAAAAAACGTAAACCATCTAAAATTGCTCAGATAACTAAGTTGTTCCACAAAAGATATTAAAAATTGCTCATAAAAGTGATTTGTTGCCTAAAATAAAGTAAGATAGTTCAGCTATAGAGCGTTAGCGTAACTCGCTAACAGGCTGGGGTTCGATCCCCGAATATGACTAAAATAATAACTTGCTTTTTATTCACCGGGGTTATTCGGAAGTCACTTAATAAACCGTTGGTCCCATCAACCCCCTTCAAACAAGTCAATAAAAAAGAAATGTGCACAAAACATTTTTTTGTATAATAAAAATTGTAGAAGAAACTTATTTATTACACATAACTTTTATAAAATTGCTGAGAAACCTAAATTGTTGCACAAAATGTATTAAAATTTTTTTCAAACAAGTGATTTATTGTCTAAAATGTGCTCAAAAAAATTATTTGCTTTTTGTTATTCATCAAAATAAACCAGAAAAACCTTATTGATATAAGAAAATCATATAAAATTGCTCAAAAACTCAAAATGTTACACGAAATATATTAAAATTTGCTCAGAAAACTGATTAAATGTTTTCAAAAATATGTTTTATTTAAAATATTTATTAAAAATTGCTGCAAAAACTCATTTATAACACAAAAATCATCTAAAATTGCTAATTGTTGCACACAATGTATTAAAAGTTGCTTAAGAAAGTAATTTATTGCCTAAAATGTTTGTAAAAATATGTTTGCTTCTAGATATTTATCAAAAATTGCTGTAAAAATTCATTTATTTATAAAAATATTTAAAATTGCTCAGAAAATTAAATTGTTGCAGAAAATGTATTAAAAATTGTGATATTTATCAGAAATTGCAGAAAAAACTCATTTGTTACTCGAAATTTAACTAAAATCGCTCAGAAAACTCAAGTTTGAATGCAAAAATTAGTTATAAACGTAATTTATTCTCTAAAATGTGCTTAAAAATGTATTTTATTTGTGATTTTTATCAAAAATTGATAAGAAAACTTGTTTATTACACAAAAATTATCCAAAATCGCACATAATCAAAATTGTTGCGTAAAATGTATTAAAAATTGCTCAGAAAAATGAATTATTATATAAATTATGCACAAAAGTATGTTTTCTATAAGATATTTATTAAAAATTGTATAAAAAACTTATTTATTACACAAAATATAACTAAATTTGCTCAGAAAACTCAAGTGCCATAAAATGTATTAAAAATTGCTCTTAAAGGTAATTTATTGCCTAAAATGTTTACAAAAAATGTATTTGCTTTATGTTGTTTATCACAAGAAAATCGCTCAAAAAAAACCAAATTGTTGCACAAAACGTATCAAAAATTGCTCAAAAATGTGATTTATTGTCTGAAAAATGTTTAAAAATATATGTGCTTTACGATTTTTATCAAAAATTGATAAAAAACCTGTTTATAACACAAATATCGCACAAAAAAAAAACAAATTGTTGGACAAAATTTCTGAGAAAAGTTATTCATTTTCTAAATTGTCCACAAAACTATGTTTGTTTTAAGATATTTATCAAAAACTGCAAAGAAAATTTATTTATTACACAAAATTTAGCAAAAATTGCTCAGAAAACTCAAGTGTGCATAAAATGTATTAAACATTGTTCATAATAGTGATACATTGCCTAAAATGTGCACAAAAATGTATTTGTTTTAAGGTATTTATCAAAAACTGCTGAAAAAACTCATCTATAACACAAAAATCATTTAAAATTGCTCAGATACTCAAAACTGGTTACACAAAGTGTATTAAAAAGTGCCCAGAAAAGTGATTTATTGTCTAAAATGTTTGCTTTAATATATTTATTAAGAATTGCTGTATAAACTTATTTATAACAAAAAAATATTTAAAATCGCCCAGAAAACCAATTTGTTTAACAAAATGTATTAAAAATTGCTTAAGAATGTTATGTATTGCCTAAAAATGTGCTTTAAATTATTTGTTTTCTGATTTTATTATTATATTATTGTTATTTATTAAAGCTTGCAGAGAAAACTTATTGAAAATCATCTTAAATTGCTCAGAAAACTAAATTGTTGCACAAAACGTAATAAAAATTGTGTGATCGTCTCTGATGTTGGCTTGCGTTTATAGTGATTGATAACATATTTTATGATGAAGGTAAAGCCTATTACACAATATATCAACATGAACAGTATCAATGTTTATACTATTATTGGTTTTTTGTAGAATTCTTGATTTGAAAGTTGGGTTATTTTATCCTTTTAATCTTCCAGTCTTTGGTGGATTTTTGTAATATTCTATACATAAACATTCTCCATTTATATTTTATTTTTGAATTTACAATATGCTCCTCCCAAAATACAAAAAATAGTCTACGCAGTCGAGGCAGACCACCAGTCAAAGTAACAACAAAACCGAACAGACATCAACCAAACCAAAGTGAGGACCAGCTGATATCCGTATCCAGAAAAGTCTATCACACATATATTGGTTGCACTATCAGACAAACTATAGCGTGTCAATAAGACCAAGCAACATCTGCTCATCCTACACGGAAACACCTCAACTATTTTCTAGCCAACACAGATAAATTATCTAACAGATTACTAGTCACAATCACGGCAGCAGCTCCGCAAAAGAAATTCTAAGCAAACTTTGAAGATCAAGAGTCAATTGTAAAGCAACGACCCCTGCAATAGAATGGCTAACAAGAGTAATGGAAACTACTTGCACTCCGAAAGATTGGTTTATCCCTACTACGTGGATGTCACGAGTTTGCACATATCGTCTTTGGAGTTGTAATTTAAGCGGCCACTTATACAGACCTGAAACAATGAAAAACCACATTAGCCCCAAAGCTTTTTCACGCCAGGGAGTTGCTCAAGACTCGGTGGATAACAAAACAAGCTGGGACCTATCGACCAAATTTGGTGTATCAGCAGCACCATATGTGGGGTGTTTCCCTCTTATTGGCTTGCTTTTAGGTCCTAAAAGCGGTAACTAACAAGTAAATTGTGGTATCATCTTATTGAACTGAAGTTTAACGCCGGAGAGGAAACTACTGTAGTCCCACTATAGCTTAGCTCATTGAATGTGTGAAATGTGAGCGCAAGAAATGGGTGCTAAAACGGACGAAGGCATAAGAACAACAGATCAAAACAATAAATTTGTGTATATTAAGTTGCCTATTATAGCGGCCAATTTGTGTTTGGAGTAGTGTACGTTATACTTATAACTGATATACCTGATTTTTTGGTTTAAGTTGTACATTTACCTAAATTCACCTCAAGTACACTAACACACTTGATAAGCATTGTAAAACTTTGAAAAAATGTGCTTTTTTTCTCTTAGGTTATGGATTGAAAAACAATTTTATAATTTAATTGTATTTTGTAATCAGTGGTATTTGTGAGCAATGTTTCTAATAATTGACTTACAAGTAGAGTGTATTGTATCTGAGAGTATGTTGAAATTATTTGCACCTAGACCGAGTGCATATTGGGGTGTAATAACGATACTGTGCACTGTTTGATATATCATGTATTGGTGTTGTGATGGAGATTTTTGGGTAATAACCTACCGGTTTTATGCTAGAGATTTTTATTATCAATTTAGCTGCAATTAAAAATTAGGTTCAGATTTAATAATGGTGTGATAGCTCAATGGTAGAGCACTTGCATATCATGCAAGCAGTCCCGGGTTCGATCCCCGAAATATGGCTGAAATGATAACTTGCTCTTTATCCACCAGCGTGGTTCGGAAGTCACGTATTAAGCTGTTGGTCCCATCAAACCACTTTAAACAAGTCGTAGACTTACTGTGGCGATGTAAAATAGCCGTAAAAAGCGTAAAAGCATAAGCATAAATAGATAAATGCGTTGATGCCAGAAAACGGGATGTACCGGACCGACTTAAACAGAGAATATTGTGGCAAGCTGAAGTAGCACAAGGAGGAGAGAAAGTTTTTTGTTTGCAGTAAAATGATGCTGTTGCATAGAATATTTTGAAGGTACTAAACTACCAAGCCTTGTAATGCGAGTAAATACGGGACAGAGTCAAATACAAATTTTAAAAACGTTGTTAAAATTTATTGAAATAATATTAAAAACAAGTATGTAATTTTTTTACTAATGCCTAGGCCCTATGTATTTTTTTTGCTATGTTGGAAGTACTTGTATGGTCCAAAAACATAATAATTGCTTGAGTTGTGGTTAGGGGAATAAGAAGGATATAGTAGACACATAATTTGCTTTTTGTTCTAATATCAGGTTTTTCAAATAATCCTTTTTGCATTCAAACCATCTGCCGAGATGGGCGAAGAAGTGTGACAACGTTCTTTACTTGCTCTCTTAGTTTTAGGTTGATGATGATGCACCTAGGATTTATCTGTAATTACAATCCTTGATAGACAGGTTCTTCAACTGCTTTATACTGACTCAAGTTTTATCTCAAACATCAATACATTGTTGTTTTAATTCTGTGGTCAATTGTTGTGCTTCTTGATTGCTGACATGTGTGATATACATGGCAGATATCAACTTGTAACCTTTATTTATCCATTACTTTTCGAAAGACGCAGAAGCATTTTTTAGGCCAAAGAGCATTCTTTTGAAGTTCTTGTTGCGTTGAAAATGCTATTTTTTCCATTGGGACTCTAGGACCTAATATTTGGCTCAAATTATTGCTTAATGTCGCTCAAAAAACCCAACTATGCACAAAATATAATAAAAGTTGCCCAGAAATGCTATTTATTGCCAAAAATGTGTACAAAAAATCATTTGCTTTGTGATATTTATCAAAAAATGGCGAAAAATCTCATTGATTGCACAAAATTGATCTAAAATTGCCCTATTGTTTAAAATATGAACAAAAAAGGTATTTGCTGTATAATATTTGACAAAAATTGATGAACATATTTATTTGTAAAATGAATCATCTAAAATTGCTCAAAAAAACAAAATTGTTGCAAAACTTGTATTATAAATTGCTCAAAAAAGCAATTTATTGTCTAAAAAGTGCACAAAATTATTTGTTTTCTGATAATTATCAAAGCTTGCAAAGAAAAGTCATTCAGTACAAGAAAATCATATAAAATTGGTTAGAAAACCAAATTGTTGCACAAAACGTATTAAAAATTGCTCAGGAAAGTGATTTATTGCTTAAATTGTGCAATCTCCGCATATATCCTAACTGCAAACAACGTTTCCGCGTGTTGTTAGAAGTCGTTTAATCAAAGTACTCTAAAGTTTGTAATAATAATAAATTTATTTCTTAACTGACAAAAAACTATTCTATAACAGAGAGATCTGTTTTTCTTTCATTCTGAAGTGATGCAAAAAGTCTGCATGAAATATATTACAAAAATGTTCATAAAAGTAATTTATTGCTAAAAATGTACACAAAAATGCATTTGTTTTATGATTTTTATCAAAAATTGATGAGAAGACTTGTTTATAAACAAAAATAATTTAAAATCGCACATAGAACCAATTTGTTGCACAAAATATATTAAAAACTGCTTTGAAAATTAATTTATCATCTAAATTATGCACAAAAGTATGTAGCAAATAAGATATTTATCAAAAATTGCAGTAAAAACTTATTTATTTCATGAAATTTTACAAAAATTGCTCAGAAAACTCAAGTGTGCATAAAATGTTTTAAATTTGCTTTATAATATTTTGAAGAAAAAACTCATTCATTACAAGAAAATTATTTAAAATTGCTTAGAAAACCAAATTATTGCACAAAATGTAATAAAAATACCACAAATTGCTTAAAATGTGCAAAAAAAATTATTTACTTTATAATATTTATCAAAACTCATTAATAACACAAAAATTATATAAAATTGCGCAGTAATCTAAGTTTTTCTATAAAATGTATTAAAAATTGCTCAGAAAAGTGATTTATTGCCTAAAATGTTTGCAAAAATATGTTTGCTTTAAGATTTTTTTTTTTTTTTTTAATTTCCGTCTAAACTTATTTATAATCATTTAAAATCGCTCAGAAAATCAAATTGTTGCATAAAATATTTAAGCAAATGATTTATTGTTTGAAATGTGTTTCAAAAATTAATTTGCGTTTTGATACTTATCATAAATTGCAGAGAAAGCTCATCTATAACACAAACGTTTTTTTTTAAATTACAGAAAAAAAATATTCATTACACGAAAGTCATATAAAATTGCTCAAATAAGTAACTTATTGCCTAAAATGTGCTCCAGAAGTTTATTTGCTGTATATTTACTTAAAATTTCAGAAAAAACTATTTTTTATTCAAAAATCATCTAAAATTGCTCAGAAAACAAAATTGTTTCACAATATGTATTAAAAATTGCTTAGAAAACTGATTTATTATCTAAATTTTAGAGAAAACTCATTTATTACACAAAATGTAACTAAAATTGCTTAAGAAACTCAAGTGTGCATGAAATGTATTAAAAATTGGTCTTATAACTATTTTATTGCCAAAAATGTGCACAAAAAATGTATTTGTTTAATGATTTCTATCAAAAATTGATGTAAAAACTTGTTTATTACATCAAAAATCATTTAAAATCGCACAAAAATCCAAATTGTTGCACAAAATGTATGAAAAATTGCGCTAAAAAGTGATTTATTGCCTATGTGCTTAAGAAGTTTACTTATGATATTTATGAAAAATTGATAAGAAAACTTGTTACTAATACAAAAATCATTTAAAATTGCACAAAAAACCAACTTGTTGATCAAAATGTATTAAAAAAATGGAAGGTCAGCTTATTTATTACACAAAAATTATATAAAATCGCTTGAAACAACCCAATTGTACACAAAATGTATTAAAAATAGTTTAGAAATGTTATTTATTGCATAAAATGTGCACTAAAATATCATTTGTTTTGTGATCACAAATTCATCAAAAAATGAAATTGACAACTAAATTTTCTGCAATTTTTTGGTAAAATTTTTTTGCCGCAGGGTTACGGGCAGCCGAGATATTAAATTTTATGTGATTTGATGCCTTAGGTTAGGTTAGGTCAAGTTAGGTTAGGGTCGTTTTATGTGATTTGTCGCGTTAGGTGTGGCCGTAGCTTAACAATACATATAGATAAAGTTGACGGCTAAATTTTTTTGCAATTTTTTGGTAAACATTTTTTTGCCGCAGGCTTACGGGCGGCCGAGATATTAAATTTTTAGTTATTTGAAGCTTTAGGTTAGGTTAGGTCAAGTTAGGTTAGGTTCGTTTTTTGTGATATGTTGCGTTAGGTTAGGTTAGGTTAGGTTCGTTTTTTGTGATTTGTCGCGTTACATGTGGCCGTAGCTTAACAATACATATAAATGAAACTGACGGCTAAAGTTTGTGCCGCAGGCTTACGGGCGGCCAAAATATTTCATTTATTGTGATTTGATGCCTTAGGTTAGGTTAGGTTAGGTTAGCTTAGGTTCGTTTTTTGTGATTTGTCGCGTTAGGTGTGGCCGTAGCTTAACAATACGTATAAATGAAATTGACGGCTGAATTTTTTGCAATTTTTTGGTAAATAAATTTTTGCCGCAGGTTTACGGGCGGCCGAGATATTTAATTTTTTGTGGTTTGTTGCCTTAGGTTAGGTTAGGTTAGGGTCGTTTTTTGTGATTTGTCGCGTTAGGTGTGGCCGTAGCTTAACAATACATATAAATAAAATTGACGGCTAAATTTTTTGCAATTTTTTGGTAAATAAATTTTTGCCGCAGGTTTACAGGCGGCCGAGATATTTAATTTTTTGTGGATTGTTGCCTTAGGTTAGGTTAGGGTCGTTTTTTGTGATTTGTCGCGTTATGTGTGGCCGTAGCTTAACAATACATATAAATGAAATTGAGGGCTAAATTTTTTGCAGTTTTTTGGTAAAAAAATTTTGCCGCAGGCTTACGGGCGGCCGAGATATTTCATTTTTTGTGATTTGCCTTAGGTTAGGTCAAGTTAGGATAGGTTCGTTTTTTGTGATTTGTCGCGTTAGGTGTGCCCGTAGCTTAACAATACATATAAATGAAATTGACAGCTAAATTTTTTGCAATTTTTTGGTAAATAAATTTTTGCCGCAGGCTTACGGGCGGCCGAGATATTTAATTTTTTTGTGGTTTGATGCCTTAGGTTAGGTTAGGTTAAGTCAAGTTAGGTTAAGTTCGTTTTTTGTGATTTGTCGCGTTAGGTGTGGCCGTAGCTTAACAATATATATAGATGAAATTGTGATTTGATGCCTTAGGTAAGGTTAGGTCAAGTTAGGTTAGGTTTGTTTTTTGTGATTTGTCGCGTTAGGTGTGGCCGTAGCTTAACAATACATATGAATGAAATTGAATTTTTTGGTAAATAAATAAATTTTTGCCGCAGGCTTACGGGCGGCCGAGATATTTAATTTTTTGTGATTTGAAGCCTTAGATTAGGTTAGGTTCGTTTTTTGTGATTTGTCGCGTTAGGTGTGGCCGTAGCTTAACAATACATATAAATGAAATTGACGGCTGAATTTTTTGCAATTTTTTGGTAAAAAAGTTTTTGCCGCAGGCTTACGGGCGGCCGAGATATTTATTTTTTTGTGATTTAATGCCTTAGGTTAGGTTAGGTCAAGTTAGGTTAGGTTTGTTTTTTGTAATTTGTCGCGTTAGGTGTGGGAGTAGGTTAACAATACATATAAATAAAATTGACGGCTGAATTTTTTGCAATTTTTTGGTAAATAAACTTTTGCCGCAGGCTTACGGGCAACCGAGATATTTAATTTTTTGTGATTTGATGCCTTAGGTTAGGTTAGGTCATGTTAGGTTAGGCTCGTTTTGGTGATTTGTCGCGTTAGGTGTGGCCGTAGCTTAACAATACATATAGATGAAATTGACGTCTGAATTTTTTGCATTTTTTTGGTAAAAAAGTTTTTGCCGCAGGCTTACCGGCGACCGAGATATTTAATTTTTTGTGGTTTGATGCCTTAGGTAAGGTTAAGTCAAGTTAGGTTAGGTTTGTTTTTTGTGATTTGTCGCGTTAAGTGTGGCTGTAGCTTAACAACACATATAGATAAAATTGACGGTTGAATTTTTTGCAGTTTTTGCCGCAGGCTCACGGGCCGCTGAAATATTTGATTTTTTATGATTTGATGCTTTAGGTTAGGTTAGGTCAAGTTAGGTTAAGGTCATTTTTTGTGATTTGTCGCGTTAGGTGTGGCCGTAGATTAACAATACATATAGATCAAAATGACGGCTAATTTTTTTTGCAATTTTTTGGTTAAAATTTTTTTTGCCGCAGACTTACGGGCGGCCGAGATATTCAAATTTTTTGAGATTTGTTGTCTTAGGTTAGGTTAGGTCAGGTTAGGTTAGGGTCATTTTTTGTGATTTGTTGCGTTAGGTGCTTAATAATATAGATGAAATTAACGGCTGAATTTTTTGCAATTTTTTGGTAAAAACATTTTTGTTGCTAAAAGTGGGGTTGCGCAAAATAATAGAAGTACATAGTTATTACTGACACGTTTATATGTGTTTTACTATAATTCATTTCATTTTATTAGTGTACAGCACTAAATAACATATACATACTTATGTCCAACCAAAACAGGTTTATTTGCACAGTACTATCTGTAATGTTAATCATAAGTATGTAATACTGTTAGGTTGTGGAATAAAATTAAATATGCATTAAAATTTGCAAACCTACTCATGTTGAACTTATTCAAATGTATTTGTAAAAAACAAATATTTATTTATATGTACTTTTGAACGTATCTTAATTTACAAAAATTGTATTAACTACATATTTAAAAAATCTAAATCAGTGTCGGTTTACGTTATATTTGCTTTAAGACTTAGTTTAAAAAATAAGTTAATTTTTTTAACATAGTTCACAAAAAAATATACAAAACGATATTATAATTCCACCACAATAAATTAAAAAAATTAGTTCCAAATTGTTCATAGTTAACGTCTTATAAGCTTCATTAACTAAATTTGTTTGTTTATACATTTGTTCTTTATCAAATTTATCAATCATACCATTTTCTCTGAATCTTTGCAACATTGGACAAACTACATCTTTAATTGGATGTCCTCGACGAAATATTATACAATGCGACGACGAAGATATAAGAATATAATACAATTTTCTAATACCATTACTATCATAACTATCAGGATCTGCTTCCATTTCTTCTAATGAAGTAACATATCCATATTTTCTTTCAGCATAAAACTTATTTCGGGAAATTTTCTTATTAGTAAGCAACTTTAATACCTTTTTATGATAAGGGTTTGAATTGTTTGTAAAAAGTCTATCTCTTGCATACTTTAATGGTATATCCAACTGCATATTAGCATCAACCAAATCTTCAATGGTTTTAACCTGCTTTTCGTATTGAGGTTTTACCAAAAATGATAAAAAAATACTAAGAAAGGCTAAAGTTATTATAAAACAAAATGTAGTCCAAGCCATGAATAAACATCTAGTTTTTAATAAATTTGGTTGATTAACACCTTGCGACATAAATATTGCAAAAAAATATAATAACGTAATATTTTTACCATCAAGAATTAACCAAGATATGTAATAACATATAAATGCAGCAATGGTACCAATCCATAATTTTGTTTCAAAAACATTTAACAATTTTTTCCAATTGGAAATTTGTCTTGCTTTAGGTACAATCAAAACTCGATGTAAATCAATATGTGGATTGCAATATTCAAATGTAGTTCTATAACTAACGGATCTACCTAATTTTATATCAAAATTTTTAGGTTTATAATCATAATTAGGACGAAAATTATATTTCTTGCTTAATTCTTTTATTAAAGCAAAATCAACACCTGGTTTGGTTTTATTATATGGATCTCTTGCTAATCTAATATTAGAATGATATCCAACATTTACTGCGCATGTATTGAAATCTTTTATCGATCGCTTATTATAATACGTTTTGATTGATAGAATATTTAAATAGTCGCATGTTGTTAAAATGAATTTTTTCTCGCTTTTTTTAGTGCAGTATAATTCAAATGGTTGTATTGAGTACAATATTCCTTGTTTGTCCAAAATTATTGTTTTTAGAATGTATTTATTAGCAACAATTTTTGAAATCTTTTCAATTTTACTGTCTCCTCTGAATATTATAAGATGTGACCTTCTTGGATTAAAAAAATTGATTAACTTGAAATATTCCATTAATTTACTAATGTTGTTTATAAATAATATTGTGAAATCGTATCTTTGGGATTGTTTAATTTTTTTAAACTTATGTTTAATTTGATTTATATTTAATATTTGCAAAACGTTATTTTGTCGAATATTTGCAATTCCATTAGTTGTCACTTTGTCTCTGTCGTGATATACCAATGAAATAGATAAGTTTGTAAATTCACTCAGAATTGATTCCGTACATTGCATTAATGAATCTATTTTTGTATTACTTTGCCAAAACTGTAAAGTTTATAACTAATTATCATCTTTATGATATAATGAATTTACTTACTTCTGGTAATTCTGCAGAATTGTGTTGTAAGTAAAAACATATTACACATATTTTTAATGAATAATTTAATATTTTCATATTTTAATAATTAAAATTTCTAGATATGTAATTTACTATAGGTAGCAGAACCTGAACTGAATTAAAATGTTGAATTGGATAGCAAATATTTGATGCCGTAATTATACTAATGTGTTGGAACAAAATAATTATTTAATTAAACAATTTATTAGTTCTGCACTGTTAATTTCTATTGATTCGTAGTTTTTTTTAAATTTTATTGACAGCATTTGTAACAAGTTAATAGTAACAAACTACAGAGAAGGATTGTTATGACATTGGTAAAATTTAGATTTATTTACATTTGTAGTTGAGCAGACTGTAACAATTGAATATTTTTGTTTATAGATCTCATCAAAGATTGCATCAATTTAGCAATTTATAATGAATATTTCTTAGCAAAAATATTACGTAATTGTTACATTACAATGCCAATTAAGTTTTAATATCTACCCGTTTATTATGTATAATCTACAATCTCTTATATCGTTAGGTGTCAACGTATTGGGCACACCGAGCCGCAGAGAATGCATGTGTATATTTGGATGCTTATATATTGTTTATAATACGGATTATAAAGATTAGTTTAATCAAAACAAAACATAAAATTTTTAGTATAGTAAGTTGCAGCAAACAACTTTAAGTTATTTAAGTAAAGTTTGTTTTCTGGATATTGAGTAACAATACGTGTAAAAAAATTTAAATAAAGTTTTCAAAAATTGTTGCTTTGATAGAAATTTTTGTAAAATCAAAATTTAGCATTTTTTGAAAATTATTAAAATGCATTTAGGATTTTTTTTAAATGACTTTAATTAAGAAATTGATTGAGCAACTCATTAACATGTGTAAAAAAATTTAAATAAATTTTTCAAAAGATGTTGCTTTAATAGTCATTTTTGCAAAATCAAATATAGCATTTTTTAAAAACCCTTAATATGCATTTAATTTTTTTTTAAATTATCTATTTTATGAAATTGATTAAGCATTTCATTAACAATTATTGTAAAAAAATTTACATCCATTTTTTAAAAATTGTTGCTTTGATAGCAATTTTTGTAAAATCAAAATTTAGCATTTTTTTAAAATTATTAATATGCATTTAGAATTTTTTTAAATTACTTAATTTTGGAAATTAATTAGGCTCATTAACAATATGTGTAAAAAAATATAAATCAATTTTTCAAAAATTGTTGCTTAAATAGTCATTTTTGCAAAATTAAAATTTAACATTTTAAAAAAATTATTAATAAGTATTTAGATTTTTTTTTAAATTAACTTATTTTGGAAATTGATTATGCAACTCTTTAACAATATGTGTGAAAAAATTTAAATCAATTTTTCAAACATTGTTGCTTTGATAGCAATTTTTGTAAAATCAAAGTTTAGCATTTTTTGAAAATTATTAATAAGGTTTTAGATTTTTTTTTAATTACCTAATTTTGGAAATTAATTAAGCAACTTATTAACATTATGGAAAAAAAAATTTAAAACAGTTTTTCAAAAATTGTTGCTTAAATAGTCATTTTTGCAAAATCAAAACTTTTTTGCATTTAGAACTTTTTTTAAAATAACCTAATTTTAGAAATTGCGCACCCAAGTGTTAGTTATCTAACTAAAGAACAGAGATTTTACTAACAAAAGACAAAGAAAAAATAACAGATAAAGTAAAAAAGTACTACTCTATCTAGCTAATGTATGCAAGTATAACGGAGGTCTATGTACAAGCCATGTCAAGCCGGCAACTTCTTATCATGGCTTCTCTATCGTATGAGAGATCCGGGCATACTACATAGCAAGTGCTCGATTGTCTCGTCATCTACTTTACATCTTCTACACGTTGAATTATCTCTAATACTAATTAAATGCGTGTGTTTTCTTAGTTGACATTGTCCTGTCAAGATCCTTGACATATTTTGCAGGTTTTTTTTTAATTTAAACCTTATACGAGGAGATTCAACTCTGAGTCTTCTCTGACATCCAGCTTTACATTCTCTTCTTTCTTCAATCCGTGTGTTATTTATTCTAATTATTTGGTTTGTCCTCAGATGCGTTCTTAGTTTTCTTAGGTCTTTATTCACTTCTTCTTCATTGTATCCTCTTTCTTTCATGAATAGTTTAGGAAGTTCCATTAGCTGTATTTCTTTTGTCAGTCCTAAATTTGATAGTTTTACCTCCA